>SNQJ01S0073514.1:14581-55560 GCA_010110895.2 Picea sitchensis | reverse complement strand
GAATTTACAAGAAGAAGCACGAACTTAACACATAAGTTTATATTGCATATTTTTAACACATGAAGCAAGGTCATGTAAAGTTTATTTTAATGAAGTAGGGGTGCTTGCATAGCATAACAAGTCAGCCTTCTATTTTCAGATCATAAGCCAAGGACACATTATTACGAGCCTAAGGATATCAAACTCAAGACTCATTCTAGTCAGGCCAGACAACAAGTTCACTATTGACTCTATGGGAAACATGGTCATATTGCAAGCTCTTGTGCAGAGCACAAAAAGTCAAAAATGACAAAAGGAAAGTTTTCTGAGCAAAAGGCCAAAGAAGCTCATCAAAAGGCTAATGCTCAACAATTAGCCCTTAGAAGCCATTGTAACAGGTGTGGTGCTAATGATCATCAAACAAACCAATCGCCACGCCAGCCTTTTGTAAAAAGGGAAGAATTTCATCTGATGCAATAGGGATGTTGTTCTAACTCCACCAATTCCTCTAATTTTGATTATGAATCAGAAAAAGAAATTCTATTGCATCAGAAATGCCATAACCCAAACTTTTGTTACTGTGAAAGTTCATTAGAATCTGAATCTGAGTCTGATGACAATGCTCAAATTAGAGAAAAATTAAAAGTTTGTATGTACAATAGCATTGGTGACCAAGATGCCCAGATGCTTGCCCAGATTAAATCTCTGCCTAAAGGAGACATGAAAATATCCCTTTTTGAAACATTCTTGAAAATAATGAAGACATGACAAGGTTTAAAGGATCCTGAAATTCCTAGCAGAGCAGAAAATAAACCATTTTTTTTAGAAGCTTCTTTTGAAATAAATACAAAGTCTTTCATCAAACAAAATAAGGAAGAAAAAGTCCATCATACTTCCATAAAAGATCTCTCTAAATAAATAACTTTCTTGAAAAAAGAAGTTGCTGAACTAAAATCTAAACTAAGAAAATTTGAAGAAGAATCTGAAGATTCTTACAAAGTGGATTCTTGAGCAAGACAGGAAATCCGAATGATAAAAGAACAGCTAGACTCTCTACCACCTCCACTTGAAGAGGCATGGAAATACACACCTTTGTCACCAACAACTATGTAAGAAAGGGACATATCAGAGATTTGCAAGTCTCTACTAATACCATAGTCCAATCCATAAATCAAATAAACGATAAAGTTGTTGATGTCAAAGACAAAGTGGATAAAACTATAGATGTGGTAACCCAAAAATCACAAGAATCCATGCAACATCATGAAGAATTGATGGAAGGTCTTGGAGAAGATTTCTCCACAATGGGAAAAACTTTGTTAGAAATTAAGCAGAAGGATCACATTCCTGACAAACCCATTCCCCATTCATTTATTCTTCCAAACCCTCCAATATCCATTGTCTCTCTTGTACATAAACCTTCTGAGATGACAATAGAAAAGAAATTCCCTCATCATTTTCCTAAGACTCAAGATGAACCAGAATCTTCTAAGAATAATCTTTCACTAGTTTCTATACAGAAACCTTCTTTTGAAGATCTTCCTCATCATGTGAGTAGACCTCCTGCACCAGATCTCCTAGGAAAAGGAAAAATGTCAAAAAGTCAAACTTTTGTAGAAGATTGGTTTCCAGAATGGAACATCGACAATTTGTCTATTGGATAGATCATACAAATGTTAGATAGAATGTATGTCTCATACAAAGTAATGTGTATGAAAGGGAAACGGGAAGTTGAGGCGTGCAAGTCCATCATACAATGTTTTACTGGAACTCTAAGTAAATGGTGGGAAGTGATCTCATCTCCCATCATGATTACTAAAATGGAAGCAGAAGTTTTGAGAGATGAACAAGGAGATATTGTATATCATATTAATGGGACTCCACAAAAAAATATGATAGGAGCTCTCACTACTTTGATTTTGGAACATTGGTGTGGCACAGAAGAAGAACTAGCAGATAAACATGAGTTAGTCCTTATGAATATGAAATGCAGAAGGATGTATGAATATGAGTAATTTCATAAGGATTGGACTCAAAGAATCTTTGAAGTAAAAGACAGCCAGAACCTGCTATGGAAACAAGTTTATCTGGCAGCCATTCCTAGCAAATTTGTTGAATATTTGAAGATACATGATATATTTAAACTCCCTTGTGAAATGTATACTTGGGGAGAAATATATTCCCTAGTTACTAAGGCTTTGATAGGACTTTGTGTAAATATGAAAGTACACAATTTTGTAAATAAACTCTCTCACCTTCCAAATAGAAAATCCATCTGTGAAAAATATGGTCTTTATATTTCTAATCCAACTAGAAGAAAAAGAAAAAAGTGGAAAGAAACAAAAGAAAGAAAAAAGACTAAATATAAGTCAAGGACACATTATTATGAGCCTGAGGATATAAAACTCAAGACTCATTCTAGTAAAGCCAGACAAAAAATTCAATGTTGGCTTTGTGGGAAGTCTAGACACATTGCAAGCTCTTGTCTATAAATTAAAAACTCAAGAATGACAAAAGGGAAATATTCTGAGAAAAAGGAAAAAGAAGCTCAACAAAAACAACTAGCCCTGAGAATCCATTTTAATAGGTGTGATGATAATGATCATCAGACAAACCAATGCCCACACCATCCTTTTGTAAAAAGGGAAGAAGTTCACCTGATGCAACAAGGATGTTATCCTGCCTCTACTGATTCTTTTGAGTATAGCTATGACTCAAAAAATGAAATTTTATTGCACCAAGAATGCACTTGTGATAACCCAAACTTTTGTTCTTGTGAAAGTTTTTTAGAATATGAATTTGGGTCTGACAACAATGTTCAATTCAGAGAAAAATTGAAAGTTTGTATGTACAATAGCATCGGTGACCAAGAAGCTCAGATGCTTGCTCAGATCAAATCTCTGCCTGAAGGAGACATGAAAACCTCCCTTTTTGAAACTTTCCTGAGGAATATGAAGGCAGGACAAAGGCAAAAGGGTCCTAAAAATTTTTGCAGGGAAGAAAATAAACCATTGTTCTTAGAAGCTTCTTTTGAAAGAAATACAAGATCTTTTATTAAACACAATAAGGAAGCAAAGTTGCAACAAACTTCTATAGTAGATCTTTCTAAAGAAATAACTTTCTTGAAAAAGGAAGTTGCTTAACTAAAATCCAAACTAAGAGAGTTTGGTAAAGAATCTGAAGATTCTTATAAAGTGGATTCTTGGGCAAGACAGGAAATCCGAATGATAAAAGAAAAACTAGAGTCTCTGCCACCTCCACTTGAAGATGCATCCATTGAAATAAAGACACATAGTGCATCATAATTGCAAGGGTTAAATGCTATGAAAATTTTGCCAGTTAGATTTCAGAAATATCATGTACAGATAAATCTTGACATAAATTCTGAAATATTCTGCTTAAATGCCTTGCTAGATATGGGATCGGACATGAATCTCATCCACAAGGATTTGATCCCCTCTAAATACTGGTTCCCCAGTAATTTTTTAGCTATTGGGCTTGGAAATATTTCCACCAATATGGATTACGAAATTCCTAAAGGTATTTTGCTATTTGAAGATTATGCCTTAGGAATGAAAATTTTGTTATTTGATCTACCAATGGATTGTATTCTGGGAACTCCATTTTTATCAGCAGTTGAGCCTCATGGTTCTGCCAGAACACCAGAGGGAAACCCAGGGTACTTTATCACAATGCCTCAAATCAAGAACCATCCACCAGTCAAAAGGATTTTGGCTTTTATTTTAGAATCCCATTCTCAGGTTGCTTATTGCTCAAGAATTCACAAAACTATGGTTATCATTAACACATGGGATGATCTGAACAATGTTCCAATTATAGAAGAAATTGATGACAATCAAGATTGGGAAACTTATTCTGAAAATTGGGCTCCACATTGGGAACTCAGAGGGTCTGAAGGTATTGAGTTTGGTCTACCAGGGTTCTCAACAAATACAAGTATTCATGTTATTCCCCCTCAATACCTGATTGGACAAATACATCAAGCACATATGATTGCATCTAGATAAAAGTTGGTTGAAATGGGTGATATTAGCATAATAAGCTCCCCTAACAGAAATTGGTTTTGCCAGCATTCACAACAATGGAACCAAACTCCTACTTATTCTTATTTTCAGATCCGCAAAATGAGATCTTTACAATCATGCCCCCAATCGGATCCTTATGAAAAAATATTTTAGATAAATTATTTTCAATATAAGGCAATGTGGGATCATGTTTGCTTATGGACTGACAGATACAGGTACTATTATTGCATGGTGAAATTTTCAGATCAGTTCAGATAAAATACAACGCATGAACTAGACTAGTTCGATACCTGGTGGAAAAGGTTTGGCTTAAATCCTAGCGCCATACATCCGGATGTGATAGATACTGCAAAAATGTTCTTATTCCATCAAAAAAAAATTCCAAACACTGTGCTTAATTTGAATCAAATTTCAGATGCTAAATATCGAATGCTTTTTACAAGAGAAAAACATCCGGGAGTTATCCGGGCAAAATATGTACTACAACAAGATGAAGATTGAAATGAGGATCCTAAGATGTACAGAGATTTCTATACTCAGCATTGGGACCCATACCACTTCAATCATTTCCACGATCAGCCAGTGGAATGAAGAATCTCATAATTATAAGCACTATCATGTCTTATTGGCCGATAGTGGTGTCAATCAGTTTCCGTGGGTTTACGTCATAAATCTCCACAGTGTAAATTCAGGTCTTATTGGCCAACAGTGGTGTCAATCAGTTTTCGTGGGTTTACGTTATAAACTCCACTTTGTAATAAAAGGCATCCTAGAAACTTGGAGCCCTTCTCCAACTTCTGGCGTGGTTTGACCTGCATTTCTAAGATACCCCAGTTCGTTTAATAGTTTTAGATTTTTGGGCAGAAAATCTTGTATGATTATTCTGCCTAATCTATAAAGATAGATTTTCTTTTCTTAGTGGGAATAAAAGGACTAATTTGTTCGGAAGCATCTTGCATGATTTATACCGCCAAATCCTAAAAGAAGATTTGATACCCGACAAGTCAGGACAAGTCTAGTCCATGAAATAATTCTCATCTCCAAAAAAATTTGTATATAAGGAGATGAAGAGTTCATTCGAGGGGGAGTTCTTTCAAGTCAATTTTAGAGTGTTAGAGTCTGAGTCTTCTAAAATATCCCTTCTGTCTAATTTTTCGAGTCTTTATGTGTGTTTATGTGTGTAAGAGTGAGATAAGAGCATCCTGCTCATATTTTGTAATACCCTGGAATTTGACCTTTTCGGCTCTCTGATATAATATAAATCCCTCCGCATGCAATTTTGAGTTCTGAATATTGTCTCTTATTGTGTGTCTTCTATATACTCGTTTCTGCTTGCCTATCATTGCAGTTTGCATTCCTTGAATGTTATGCTAATGTTCACTCAAGGGAAAGATAAAGTTCACTGGAGGATTGAGATAAGGTTCATTGAGGAAAGTCACCTGGAGTTCACTTAGGTCCTGGAGCACCTGTAGTAAGTCCCGCCAGGAAAGGGGCCGCTTAGGGAAGTTTTGGGTGTTGGGTTGTTTGAAGGTTCACGCTGGGATTTTCCTTGGGTTCACATAAGTCCTTCTTCTGGGTTAACATAAGGTTCACCTTGTGGTTCACATACGCTTTCGGGATTGGTCTGCAAAAATTAGCAAGAAGTAGAAGATCAAGTAGTGGGAAGAGCAGAAGCACAAGACAAGTCAAGCATTCAAGCTTCATTCTCCGTCGGAGGAAGCCTCTGAGTTTACAAATGGTACATTGTAATTGGTGTGGTGCTAACGATCATCAGACAAACCAATGCCCACACCATCCTTTTGTAAAAAGTTAAGAAGTTCACTTGATGCAACAAGGAAGTTATCCCGACTCTATTGATTCTTCTGAGTATAGCTATGACTCAGAAAATGAAATTTTATTGCACCAAGAATGCAATTGTGATAACCCAAACTTTTGTTCTTGTGAAAGTTTTTCAGAATCTGAATCTGGGTCTAACAGCAATGCTTAATTCAGAGAAAAATTTAAAGTTTGTATGTACAATAGCATTGGTGACCAAGAAGCTCATATGCTTGCTCAGATCAAAGCTCTGCCTGAAGGAGACATGAAAAGGTCCTATTTTGAAACTTTCCTGAGGAATATGAAGGTAGGACAAAGGCAAAAGGGTCCTGAAAATTTTTGCAGGGAAGAAAATAAACCATTATTCTTAGAAGCTTCTTTTGAAAGAAATACAAGATCTTTTATTAAACACAATAAGGAAGCAAAGTTGCAGCACACTTCCATAGCAGATCTTTCTAAAGAAATAACTTTCTTGAAAAAGGAAGTTGCTAAACTAAAAGCCAAACTAAGAGAGTTTGGTAAAGAATCTAAAGATTCTTATAAAGTGGATTCTTGGGCAAGACAAGAAATATGAATGATAAAAGAACAACTAGAGTCTCTGCCACCTCCACTTGAAGATGCATCCATTGAAATAAAGACACATAGTGCATCAGAATTGCAAGGGATAAACGCTATGAAAATTTTGCCAGTTAGATTTCAGAAATATCATGTACAAATAAATCTTGAGATAAATTCTAAAATATTTTGCTTAAATACCTTGCTAGATACGAGATCAGACATGAATCTCATCCACAAGGATTTGATCCCCTCTAAATACTGGTTCCAGAATAATTTTTCAGTTATTGGGCTTGGAAATATTTCCACCAATATGGATTACGAAATTCCTAAACGTATTTTTCTATTTGAAGATTATGCCTTAGGAATGAAATTTTTGTTGTCTGATCTGCCAGTGGATTGTATTCTGGGAACTCCGTTTTTATCAGCAGTTGAGCCTCATGGTTCTTCCAGAACACCAAAGGAAAACCCAGGGTACTTTATCACAATGCCTCAAATCAAGAACCATCCACCAGTCAAAAGGATTTTGGCTTTTATTTCAGAATCCCATTCTCAAGTTGCTTATTGCTCAAGAATTCGCAAAATTATGGTTATCATTAACACATGGGATGATCTGAACAATGTTCCAGTTATAGAAGAAATTGATGGCAATCAAGATTGGGAAACTTATTCTGAAAATTAGGCTCCACATTGGGAACTCAGAGGGTCTGAAGGTATTGAGTTTGGTCTACCAGGGTTCTCAACAAATACAAGTATTCATGTTATTCCCCCTCAATACCTGATTGGAAAAATACATCAAGCACCTATGATTGCAGCTAGACAAAAGTTGGTTGAAATGGGTGATATTAGCAGAATAAGCTCCGCTAACAGAAATTGGTTCTGCCATCATTCACAACAATGGAACCAGACTCTTGTTTATTCTTATTTTCAGATCCATAGAATGAGATCTTTACAATCATGGCCCCAATCGGATCCTTATGAAAAAATATTTCAAATAAATTATTTTCAATATAAGGCAATGTGGGATCATGTTTTCTTATGGACTGACAGATACAGGTACTATTATTGCATGGTGAAATTTTCAAATTAGTTCAGAGAAAATACAATGCCTGAACCAGACTGGTTCGATACCTGGTGAAAAAGGTTTGGCTTAAATCCTAGCGCCATACATCTGGATGTGATAGATATTGCACAAATGTTCTTATTCCATCAAAGAAATTTTCCAAACACTGTGCTTAATTTGAATCAAATTTCAGATGTTGAATATTGAATGCTTTTTACAAGAGAAAAACATTTGTGGGTTATCTAGGAAAAATATGTACTACAATAAGATGAATATCAAAATGAGGATACTAAGATGTACAGAGAAATCTATACTCAGCATTGGGACCCATACCACTTCAATCATTTCCATGATCAGCCAGTGGAATGAAGAATCTCATAATTATAAGCACTATCATGTCTTATTGGCTGACAATGGTGTCAATCTGTTTCCATGGGTTTACGTCATAAACCTCCATAGTGTAAATTCAGGTCTTATTGGACGGCATTGGTGTCAATCGGTTTTCATGGGTTTACGTTATAAACTCCACTTTGTAATAAAAGTCATCTTAGAAACTTGGAGCACTTCTACAAATTCTGGCGTGGTTTGACCCACATTTCTAAGATTCCCCAGTCCGTATAATAGTTTTAGATTTTTGGTCAAAAAATCTTGCACGATTATTCTGCCTAATCTATAAAGATAGATTTGATTTTCTTAGTGGGAATAAAAGGACTGATTTAGTCGGAAGCATCTTGCATGATTTCTATTGCCAAATCCTAAAAGAATATTTGATACCCGATAGGTCAGGACAAGTCTAGTCCGAGAAATAATTCTCATCTCTCAAAAAAAAAATTGAGATGAAGAGTTCACTAGAGGGAAGAGTTCTTTTGAGTCATTTTTAGAGTGTTAGAGTCCGAGTCTTCTAAAATCTCCCTTCTGTCTGAGCTTTTGAGTCTTTCTGTGTGTTTATGTGTGTAAGAGTGAGATAAGAGCATCCTTCTCATATTTTGTATTACCCTGGCATCTGATTTTTCCGGCTCTCTGATATAACATAAAGCTTCCGCATGCATTTCTGAGTTATGAATATTGTCTCTTATCGTGTATCTTCTATATAGTCGTTTCTGCTTGCCTATCATTGCGGTTTGCGTTCCTTGAATGTTATGCTAAAGTTTTCTCAAGGGAAAGATAAAGTTCACTGGAGGATTGAGATAAGGTTCACTGAGAGAAGTCACCTGGAGTTCACTTAGGTCCTGGTGCACCTGTAGTAAGTCTCGCCAGGCAAGGGGCTGCTTAGGGTAGTTTTGGGTGTTGGGTTGTTTGAAGCTTCACGATGGGATTTTTCTTGGGTTCACATAAGGCCTTCTTCTGGGTTTGCATAAGGTTCACCTTGGGGTTCACATAAGCTTCATGGATTGGTCTGTAAAAGGTAGCAAGAAGTAGAAGATAAAGCAGCAGAAAAAGAAGAAGCACGAGAAAAGTCAAGCATTCAAGCTTCATTCTTCGATGGAGGAAGCCTTTGAGTTTACAAATGGTATCAGATCCATGACATCATTTTCACGCCGTGTATGATAACATATCTCTCACTCTGTTATTTTATTTTGCATTAAAGAAAGAATCTTGAAATCCGTATCAAGAGTCTCGGGCCTTTGAAAGACAAGGTTTCCACTCTTGCGACTTTCCAAAGCCATATCAGAAGTCTCGGGCCTTTGAAAGACAAGGTTTCCACTTCTATGACTTCTTTATAAGTATAACTAGTCTCTTCCTGAGCAGTCGGCCAGGAGCCTAATCAAAATTCTCTCGCTCCGGTGCAGAGGACTAGATTTAAACGCCTTGCTTTTCTATGCAGTTATAGTTATCACTTCTCACATGGATTCTTCAGTAGTTGTTCGTTCTGTATATAATACTGTAGAAAGTTTTGTTTCCACTTTTGAGTCTTAGCATTGTATTTTTATCCATTATATGCCAACCATCGAAACCTTAGATCAAAGACTTCAAGATATTTATAAAGGAATGAGACCTCCTGGAACATCAAAATATGGGTTGGGTTATACTGAACAGTGTGATCAAGTTATTCCTGATTGTAGATTCACAAATCCTTTACCTAAATCTATCAAAAGACCATCCATTGATGAAATTCATAAATTTCATTCTGTCATGATGGGTTTTCTTAAAAGGTCTATTGAAGAAGTTTGGATAAAGAAACCGTTGAATTGGGATTTGTTTACTCATCTCGAAACATATGACTTTAACATCTCCACCACAGATGAAGAGAAGGCCAAATTGTCAAAAAATTGGCAAGATTATATTTCTGAGAAAAATATTTGGATCTCTTTTTATGAGTGGAAGAAAATAGCCCAAAATACCGAAGTTCAGATGATGGAAGGAGGAGCAGAAACATCTCCTCGACACAAATGGAAAAGTTTAGAAGGACAAACGGTTGAATTTACCTCAACTTTTCCTCCATTCAAAGGTATTGTCTTGGAAGACAATAATAGGCAAGTCAGAGATGTACCTCTGATGCTTGCAGAAGAAGCCACCCAATTATCGGGTGTTGACAAGAAAGTCCAGTCTTTGTCTGAAGAGATAAATTGGACAAATACTGCCTTAAGAGGAATGGCAACTCACACCTTTGTCACAAATGACTATGCTAGAAAAGGACAAATCAGAGACTTGCAAGTCTCTACTAATACCATAGTCCAATCCATAAATCAAATAAATTACAAGGTTGTTGATGTTCAAGAAAAGGTGGATAAAACTATAGATGTGTTAACCCACAAATCTCAAGAATCCACACAACATCATGAAGAACTAATGGAAGGTCTTAGAGAAGCTTTCTCCACAATGGGAAAAACTCTGTTAGAGATAAAACAGAAAGATCATATTCCTGACAAACCCATTCCCCATTCATTTATTCTTCCAAACCCTCCAATATCCATTGTCTCTCATGTATATAAACCCTCTGAGATGAAAATAGAAAAGAAATTCCCTAATCATTTTCCTAAGACTCAAGATGAACCAGAATCTTCTAAGAATAATCTTTCACTAGTTTCTATACATAAACCTTCTTTTGAAGATCTTCCTCATCATGTGAGTAGACCTCCTGCACCAGACCTCCTAGGAAAAGGAAAAATGCCAGAAAGTCAAACTTTTGCAGAAGACTGGTTTCCAGAATGGAACATCGACAGTTTGTCTGTTGGACAGATCAGACAAATGTTAGATATAATGTATGTCTCATACAAAGTAATGTGTATGAAATGGAAAAGTGAAGTTGAGGCATGCAAGTCCATCATACAATGTTTTACTGGAACTCTAAGTAAATGGTGGGAAGTGATCTCATCTCCCATCATGATTACWAAAATGGAAGCARAAKKTTTKAGAGATGAACAAGGAGATATTGTATATCATATTAATGGGAYTCCACAAAACAATATGATAGGATCTCTCACTACWTTGATTTTGGAACATTGGWGTGGCACAKAAGAAGAACTAGCARATAAACATGRGTTAKTSCTTATGAATATGAAATGCAGAAGGATGTCTGAATATGAGGAATTTCATAAGGATTGGACTCAAAGAATCTTTGAAGTAAAAGATAGTCAAAACCWKMTATGGAAWMAAGTTTATCTRGCAGMCATTCCTAKCAAATTTGTTGARTATTTGAAGATGCAGGAWGTATTYAAACTYCCTTATGAAATGTATACYTGGGGAGAAATYTATTCCCTAGTTACTAWRKCYTTGATAGGACTTTGTGTAAATAYGAAAGTMCACAATTCTRTAAATAAACTCTCTCACCTTCCAGATAGAAAATCYATCTGTGAAAAATATGGTCTTTATRTTTCTGATCCAACTAGAAGAAAAAGAAAAAAGTGGAAAGAAACAAAAGAAAGAAAAAAGACYAAATATAAGCCAAGGACACATTATTATGAGCCTGAGGATATCAAACTCAAGACTCATTCTAGTCAAGCCAGACAGCAAATTCAATGCTGGCTTTGCGGGAAGTCTGAACACATTGCAAGCTCTTGTCCAGAAAGTAAAAACTCAAGAATGACAAAAGGGAAATATTCTGAGCAAAAGGAAAAAGAAGCTCAGCAAAAAAAAATAGAGATTTATTTTCTGGACAATGGTTTATTTTTTAAGAACAATGGTTTATTTTCTTCCCTGCAAAAATTTTCAGGACCCTTTTGCCTTTGTCCTGCCCTCATATTCCTCAGGAAAGTTTCAAAAAGGGAGCTTTTCATGTCTCCTTCAGGCAGAGCTTTGATCTGAGCAAGCATCTGAGCTTCTTGGTCACCGATGCTATTGTACATACAAACTTTCAATTTTTCTCTGAATTGAGCATTGTTGTCAAACCCAGATTCAGATTCTGAAAAACTTTCACAAGAACAAAAGTTTGGGTTATCACAATTGCATTCTTGGTGCAATAAAATTTCATTTTCTAAGTCATAGCTATACTCAGAAGAATCAGTAGAGTCAGGATAACATCCTTGTTGCATAAGGTGAACTTCTTCCCTTTTTACAAAAGGATGGTGTGGGCATTGGTTTGTCTAATGACCGTTAGGACCACACCTATTACAATGGCTTCTCAGGGCTAGTTGTTTTTGCTGAGCTTCTTTTGCCTTTTGCTCAGAATATTTCCTTTTTGTCATTCTTGAGTTTTTACTTTCTAGACAAGAGCTTGCAATGTGTCCAGAATTCCCGCAAAGCCATCATTGAATTTGTTGTCTAGCTTGACCAGAATTATTCTTGAGTTTGATATCCTCAGGCTTATAATAATGTGTCCTTGGCTTATATTTAGTCTTTTTCCTTTCTTTTGTTTCTTTCCACTTTTTTCTTTTTCTTCTAGTTGGATCAGAAATATAAAGACCATATTTTTCACATATGGATTTTCTATCTGGAAGGTGAGAGAGTTTATTTACAGAATTGTGTACTTTCATATTTACACAAAGTCCTATCAAATCCTTAGTAACTAGGGAATAGATTTCTCCCCAAGTATACATTTCATAAGGGAGTTTAAATACATCCTGCATCTTCAAATATTCAACAAATTTGATAGGAATGGCTGCTAGATAAACTTGTTTCCATATCTGGTTGTCTTTTACTTCAAAGATTCTTTGAGTCCAATCCTTATGAAATTCCTCATATTCAGACATCCTTCTGCATTTCATATTCATAAGGACTAACCCATGTTTATCTGCTAGTTCTTCTTATGTGCCACACCAATGTTCCAAAATCAAAGTAGTGAGAGATCCTATCATATTGTTTTGTGGAGTCCCATTAATATGATATACAATATCTCCTTGTTCATCTCTAAAACATTTTGCTTCCATTTTAGTAATCATGATGGGAGATGAGATCACTTCCCACCATTTACTTAGAGTTCCAGTAAAACATTGTATGATGGACTTGCATGCCTCAACTTCACTTTTCCCTTTCATACACATTACTTTGTATGAGACATACATTCTATCTAACATTTGTCTAATCTGTCCAACAGACAAATTGTTGATGTTCCATTCTGGAAACCAATCTTCTACAAAAGTTTGAATTTCTGGCATTTTTCCTTTTCCTAGGAGATCTGGTGCAGGAGGTCTACTCACATGATGAGGAAGATCTTCAAAAGAAAGTTTCTGTATAGAAACTAGTGAAAGATTATTCTTAGAAGATTCTGGTTCATCTTGAGTCTTAGTAAAATGATGAGGGAATTTCTTTTCTATTGTCATCTCAGAGGGTTTATATACAGGAGAGACAATGGATATTGGAGGGTTTGGAAGAATAAATGAATGGGGAATGGGTTTGTCAGGAATATGATCTTTTTGTTTTATCTCTAACAAAGTTTTTCCCATTGTGGAGAAAGCTTCTCCAAGACCTTCCATTAATTCTTCATGATGTTGTGTGGATTCTTGAGATTTGTGGGTTACCACATCTATAGTTTTATCCACCTTTTCTTTGACATCGGTAACTTTGTCGTTTATCTTATTTATGGATTGGACTATGGTATTAGTAGAGACTTCCAAATCTCTGATATGTCCCTTTCTTGCATAGTCGTTGGTGACAAAGGTGTGTGTTGCCATGCCTCTTAAAGCAGTGTTTGTCCAATTTATCTGTTCAGACAGAGATTGGACTTTCTTGTTAACACCTGTTAATTGGATGGCTTCTTCTGCAAGCATCAGAGGTATAGCTCTGAATTGCCTATTATTGTCTTCTAGGACAATACCTTTGAATGGAGGAAAATTTGAAGTAGATTCAACCGTTTGTCCTTCTAAACTTTTCCATTTGTGTCAAGGAGATGTTTCTCCTCCTTCCATCATCTGAACTTCGATATTATGGGTTATTCTCTTCCATTCATAGAAAGATATCCAAGTATCTTTCTCATAAATATAATTTTTCCAATCTTTTGACAATCTGGTTTTTTCTTCATTTGAGGTGGAGATGTTAATGTCAGATGTTTCGGTATGAGTAAACAAATCCCAATTCAACATTTTCTTTATCCAGACTTCTTCAATAGATTCTCTAGGACAACCCTTCATATAGAATGAAATTTGTGAATTTCATCAATGGATGGTCTGTTAATAGATTCAGGTAAAGGATTTGTGAATCTACAGTCAGGAATAACCCGATCACACTGTTCAATATAACCCAATCCATATTTTGGTGTTCCGGGAGGTCTCATTCCTTTATAAATGTTTTGAAGTCTTGGATATAATGTTTCAATAGTTGGCATATAATGGATCATAAGACAATGTTGAGACTCAGAAGTGGAAACAAAACTTTCTACAGTATTATATACAGAACGAACAGCTACTGAAGAATCAATGTGAGAAGTGATAACTATAACTGCACAGAAAAGCAGGGAGTTTAAATCTAGTCCTCTGCACCAGAGTGAGAGAATTTCGATTAGGCTCCTGGCCGACTACTCAGGCAAAGACTAGTTATACTTATAAAGAAGTCGTGGTAGTGGAAACCTTGTCTTTCAAAGGCCCAAGACTTCTGATACGACTTAAGAAAGTCGCAAGAGTGGAAACCTTGTCTTTCAAAGGCCCGAGACTCTTGATACGGCTTTCAAGATTCTTTCTTTAAATGCAAATAAAATAACAGAGTGAGAGATCTATTATCATACCCAGCGCAAAAATGAAATTTGTAAACTCAGAGGCTTCCTCCGACGGAGAATGAATCTTGAATGCTTGACTTGTCTCGTGCTTTTTCTCTTCCTGCTGCTTGATCTTCTACTTCTTGCTACTTTTTGCATACCAACCCCGAAAGTGTATGTGAACCCCAAGGTGAACCTTATGTGAACCCAGAAGAAGGCCTTATGTGAACCCAAGGAAAATACCAGCGTGAACCTTCAAACATCCCAACACCCAAAACTACCCTAAGCGGCCCCTTGCCTGGCGAGACTTACTACAGGTGCTCCAAGACCTAAGTGAACTCCAGGTGACTTTCCTCAGTGAACCTTATCTCAATCCTCTAGTGAACTTTATCTTTCCCCTGAGCGAACTTTAGCATAACATTCAAGGAATGCAAACTGCAAAGATAGGAAAGTAGAAATGAGTATATAGCAGACACACGATAAGAGACAATATTCAGAACTCAGAAATGCATTCGGAAGACTTTATATTATATCAAAGAGCCAAAAAGCTCAAATTCCAGGGTACTAAAAAATATGAGCAGGATGCTCTTATCTCACTCTTACACACATAAACACACAGAAAGACTCGAAATCTCAGATAGAAGGGAGATTTTAGAAGACTCGGACTCTAACACTCTAAAACTGACTCAAAAGAACTCCTCCTTTCGAATGAACTCTTCATCTCCTTATATAAAAAAAAAAATTGGAGATGAGAATTATTTCTCAGACTAGATTTGTCCTGACCTGTCGGGTATCAAATCTTCTTTTAGGATTTGGCTATAGAAATCATGCAAGATGCTTCTGACCAAATAAGTCCTTTTATTCCCACTAAGAAAAGCAAATCTATCTTTATAGATTAGCCAGAATAATCGTGCAAGATTTTCTGACCAAAAATCTAAAACTATTATACGGACTGGGGAATCTTAGAAATGCGGGTCAAACCACGCCAGAAGCTGGAGAAGTGCTCCAAGTTTCTAATATGTCTTTTATTACAAAGTGGAGTTTATAATGTAAACCCACGAAAACCGATTGACACCATTGTCAGCCAATAAGAGATGGATTTACACTGTGGAGGTTTATGACGTAAACCCATGGAAACCGATTGACACCATTGTCGGCCAATAAGACATGATAGTGCTTATAATTATGAGATTCTTCATTCCACTGGTTGATGGTGGAAATGATTAAAGCGGTATGGGTCCCAATGCTGAGTATAGATTTCTATGTACATCTTAGGATAATCATTTCGATCTTCATCTTGTTGTAGTACATATTTTTCCCGGATAACCCACGGATGTTTTTCTCTTGTAAAAATCATTCGATATTCAGCATCTAAAATTTGATTCAAATTAAGCACAGTGTTTGAAAAATTTCTTTGATGGAATAAGAACATTTGTGCAGTATCTATCACATCCGGATGTATGGCGCTAGGATTTAAGCCAAACCTTTTCCACCAGGTATCGAACCAATTTGGTTCAGGCGTTGTATTTGCTTTGAACTGATATGAAAATTTCACCATGCAATAATAGTACATGTATCTGTCAGTCCATAAGCAAACATGATCCCACATTGCCTTATATTGAAAATAATTTATCTGAAATAATTTTTCATAAGGATCCGGTTGGGGCCATGATTGTAAAGATCTCATTCTGTGGATCTAAAAATAAGAATAAGCAGGAGTTTGGTTCCATTGTTGTGAATGATGGAAAACCAATTTCTGTTAGCGGAGCTTATTCTGCTAATATCACCCATTTCAACCAACTTTTGTCTAGCTGTAATCGTAGGTGCTTGATGTATTTTTCCAATCAGGTATTGACGGGGAATAACATGAATACTTGTATTTGTGGAGAACCCTAGTAGACCAAACTCAATACCTTCAGACCCTCTGAGTTCCCAATGTGGAGCCCAATTTTCAGAATAATTTTCCCAATCTATATTGTCATCAATTTATTTTGTAACTGGGACATTATTCAGATCATCCCATGTGTTAATGACAACCATGGTTTTGTGATTCCCTGAGCAATAAGAAACTTGAGAATGGGATTCTGAAATAAAAGCCAAAATCTTTTTCACTGGTAGAGGATTCTTGATTTGTGGCATTGTGATAAAGTAACTTGGGTTTCCTTCTGGTGTTCTGGCATAACCATGAGGCTCAACTGCTAATAAAAATTGAGTTCCCAGAATATAGTCAACTGGAAGATCAGATAACAAAAATGTCATTCCTAAGGCATAGTCTTCAAACAACAAAATACCTTTAGGAATTTTGTAATCCATATTGGTGGAAATATTTCCAAGCCCAATAGCTGAAAAATTACTAGGAAACCAGTATTTAGAGGGGATCAAATCCTTGTGGATGAGATTCATGTATGATTCCGTATCTAGCAAGGCATTTAGGTAGAATATTTCAGAATTTATCTGTACATGATATTTCTGAAATCTAACTGGCAAAATTTTCATAGCGTTTAACCCTTGCAATTCTGCTGCACTATGTGTCTTTATTTCAATGGGTGCATCTTCAAGTGGAGGTGGAAGAGACTCTAGTTTTTCTTTTATCATTCGGATTTCCTGTCTTGCCCAAGAATCTACTTTCTAAGAATCTTCAGATTCTTTTCCAAACTCTCTTAGTTTGGATTTTAGTTCAGCAACTTCTTTTTTCAAGAAAGTTATTTCTTTAGAGAGATCTGCTATGGAAGTATGTTGGACCTTTGCTTCCTTATTGTGTTTGATGAAAGAATTTGTATTTCTTTTGAAAGAAGCTTCTAAAAACAATGGTTTGTTTTCTTTCCTGCAGAGTTTTTCAGGACCCTTTTGTTTTTGTCCTTCCTTTATGTTCTTCAAGAAAGTTTCAAAAAGGGATCCTTTTATTTCTCCTTCGGGCAGAGCTTTAATCTGGGAAAGCATCTGAGCATCTTGGTCACCAATGCTATTGTACATACAAAATTTTAGTTTTTCTCTAATTTGAGCATCGTCATCAGACTCAGATTCAGATGAACTTTCACAGTAACAAAATTTTGGGTTATCACAATGGCATTTTTGATGCAATAGAATTTCATTTTCTAATTTATAATCAAAATCAGAGGAATTGGCGGAGTCAGAACAACATCCCTATTGCATCAGATGAAATTATTCCCTTTTTTACAAAAGGATGGTGTGTACATTGGTTGTTTAGATGATCGTTAGCACCACACCTGTTACAATGGCTTCTAAGGGCTAATTGTTGAGCATTAGCCTTTTGCTGAGCTTCTTTGGCCTTTTGCTCATAAAACTTTCCTTTTGTCATTTTTGACTTTTTGTGCTCTGGACAAGATCTTGCAATATGACCATGTTTCCCACAGAGCCAACATTGAACTTGTTGTCTGGATTGACTAGAATGAGTCTTGAGTTTGATATCCTCAGGCTCATAATAATGTTTCCTTGGCTTATATTTGGTCTTTTTTCTTTCTTTTGTTTCTTTCCACTTTTTTCTTTTTCTTCTAGTTGGATCATAAATATAAAGACCATATTTTTCACAGATGGATTTTCTATCTGGAAGGTGAGAGGGTTTATTTATAGAATTGTGGACTTTCATATTTACATAAAGTCCTATCAAGGCTTTAGTAACTAGGGAATAAATTTCTCCCCAAGTATACATTTCATAAGGAAGTTTGAATACTTCTTGCATCTTCAAATACTCAACAAATTTGCTAGGAATGGCTGCCAGATAAACTTGTTTCCATACCAGGTTTTGGTTGTCTTTTACTTCAAAGATTCTTTGATTCCAATCCTTATGAAATTCTTCATACTGAGACATTTTTCTGCATTTCATATTCATAAGGACTAACTCATGTTTATCTGCTAGTTCTTTTTCTGTGCCACACCAATGTTCCAGTATTAAAGTGGTGAGAGATCCTATCATATTGTTTTGAGGAGTCCCATTAATATGATAAACAATATCTCCTTCTTCATCTCTCAAAAATTCTGCTTCCATTTTAGTAATCATGATGGGAGATGAAATCACTTCCCACCACTTACTTAAGGTTCCAGTAAAACATTGTATAATGGACTTCCATGCCTCAATTTTTCTTTTCCCTTTTATACACATTACTTTGTATGAGACATACATTCTATCCAACATTTGTCTGATCTGACCAATAGACAAATTGTCGATATTCCATTCTGGAAACCAATCTTCTGCAAAAGTTTGATTTTCTGGCATTCTTCCTTTTCCTAGGAGATCTGGTGTAGGAGTTCTACTGACATGATGAGGGATATCTTCATAAGAAGGATTCTAGATGGATACTAGTGAAAAGTTATTCTTAGAAGATTCTGGTTCATCTTGAGCCTTAGGGAAATGATGAGAGAAATTTTTCTCTATTGTCATCTCAGAGGGTTTATATACAGGAGAGACAATGGATATTGGAGGATTTGGAAGAATAAATGAATGGGGAATGGGCTTGTCAGGAATGTGATGCTTCTGTTTGATTTCTAACAATGATTTAACCATTGTGAAGAAATCTTCTCCAAGACCTTCCATTAATTCTTCATGATGTTGGGTGGACTCTTATGATTTGTGGGTTACCACCTCTATTGTTTTATCCACTTTTTCATTGACATCAGCAACCTTGTTGTTTATTTGATTTATGGATTGGACTATGGTATTAGTAGAGACTTGCAAATCTCTAATTTGTCCTTTCCTTGCATAGTCATTTGTGACAAAGGTGTGAGTCACCATGCCTCTGAAGGCAGTATTTGTCCAATTTATCTGTTCAGACAGAGATTGGACTTTCTTGTCAACACCCGATAGTTGGGTGGCTTCATCTGCAAGCATCAAAGGTACAACTCTGATTTTCCTATTATTGTCTTCTAGGACAATACCCTTGAATGGAGGAAAAGTTGAAGTAGATTCAACTGTTTGTCCTTCTAAACTTTTCCATTTATGACGAGGATATTTTTCTGCTCCTCCTTCCATCATCTGAACTTCAGGTTTTTGGGCTGCTCTCTTCCATTCATAAAAAGAGATCCAAATGTCTTGCTCAGAAATATAATTTTGCCAATCTTTTGACAATTTGGTTTTCTCTTCATTTGTGGTGGAGATGTTAAAGTCAGATGTTTCGGGATGAGTAAACAAATCCCAATTCAGCATTTTCTTTATCCAGACTTCTTCAATAGACCTTTTAGGACAACCCATCATGACAAAATGAAATTTGTGAATTTCATCAATGGATGGTATTTTGATAGATTCAGGTAAAGGATTTGTGAATCTACAATCAGGAATAACCTGATCACACTGTTTAGTATAACCCAACCCATATTTTGGTGTTCTGGGAGGTCTCATTCCTTTACAAATATCTTGAAGTCTTGGAGCTAAGGTTTTGATGGTTGGCATATAATGGATCATAAGACAATGCTGAGACTTAGAAGTGGAAACAAAACTTTCTACAGTATTATATACAGAACGAACAACTACTGAAGAATCCATGTGAGAAGTGATAACTATAACTGCACAGAAAAGCAGGGTGTTTAAATCTAGTCCTCTGCATCGAAGTGAGAGAATTTCTATTAGGCTCCTGGCCGACTGCTCAGGAAAAGACTAGTTATACTTATAAAGAAGTCGCAGAAGTGGAAACCTTGTCTTTCAAAGGCTCGAGACTTCTGATACGGCTTCGGAAAGTCGCAAGAGTGGAAACCTTGTCTTTCAAAATCCCGAGACTCTTGATACGGCTTTCAAGATTCTTTCTTTAAATGCAAATAAAATAACAGAGTGACAGATCTGTTATCATACCTAGCGTGAAAATGATGTCATGGCTCTAATACCAATTGTAAACTCAGAGGCTTCCTCCAATGGAGAATGAAGATTGAATGCTTGACTTGTCTCGTTCTTCTGCTCTTCCTGCTACTTGATATTCTACTTCTTGCTACTTTTTTCAGACCAATCCCAAAAGCATATGTGAACCCCAAGGTGAACCTTATGTGAACCCAGAAGAAGGCCTTATGTGAATCCAAGGAAAATCCCAGCGTGAACCTTCAAACAACCCAACACCCAAAACTGCCCTAAGTGGCCCCTTGCTTGGTGGGACTTACTACATGAGCTCCAGGACCTAAGTGAACTCCAAGTGACTTTCCTCAGTGAACCTTATCTCAATCCTCCAGTGAACTTTATCTTTCCCCTGAGCGAACTTTAGCATAACATTCAAGGAACAAAAACTGCAATGATAGGCAAGCAGAAATGAGTATATAGCAGACACACGATAAGAGACAATATTCAGAACTCAGAAATTCATGCGGGAGACTTTATATTATATCAGAGAGCTGAAAATCTCAAATGCCATGGTATTACAAAATATGAGCAGGATTCTCTTATCTCACTCTTACACAAATAAACACACAGAAAGACTCAAAAGCTCAGACAGAAGGGAGATTTTAGAAGACTCAGACTCTAACACTCTAAAACTGACTCAAAAGAACTCCCCCTTCGAATGAACTCTTCATCTCCTTATATACAAAAAAAATTTGGAGATGAGAATTATTTCTCGGACTAGACTTGTCCTGACCTGTCAGGTATCAAATATTCTTTTAGGCTTTGGCAGTAGAAATCATGCAAGATGCTTCCGACCAAATCAGTCCTTTTATTTCCACTAAGAAAAGAAAATCTGTCTTTATAGATTAGGCAAAATAATCGTGCAAGATTTTCTGACCAAAAATCTAAAACTATTATACGGACTGGGGAATCTTAGAAATGTGGGTCAAACCACGCCAGAAGTTGGAGAAGTGCTCCAAGTTTCTAAGATTCCTTTTATTACAAAGTGGAGTTTATAACGTAAACCCATGAAAACCGATTGACACCATTGTCGGACAATAAGACCTGAATTTACACAATGGAGGTTTATGACGTAAACCGACGGAAACCGATTGACACCACTAAGACATGATAGTGCTTATAATTATGAGATTCTTCATTCCACTGGTTGATCATGGAAATGATTGAAGCGATATGGGACCCAATGCTGAGTATAGATTTCTCTGTACATCTTAGGATCCTCATTTCGATCTTCATCTTGTTGTAGTACATATTTTGCCTGGATAACCCACGAATGTTTTTCTCTTGTAAAAAGCATTTGATATTCAGCATCTGAAATTTGATTCAAATTAAGCACAGTGTTTGGAATTTATTTTTGATGGAATAAGAACATTTGTGCAGTATCTATCACATCCGGATGTATGGCGCTAGGATTTAAGCCAAACCTTTTCCACCAGGTATCAAACCAGTCTGGTTCAGGTGTTGTATTTGCTCTGAACTAATCTGAAAATTTCACCATGCAATAATAGTACTTGTATCTGTCAGTCCATAAGAAAACATGATCCCACATTGCCTTATATTGAAAATAATTTATCTGAAATAATTTTTCATAAGGATCCGATTGGGGCCATGATTGTAAATATCTCATTCTGTGGATCTGAAAATAAGAATAAGAAGGAGTCTGGTTCCATTGTTGTGAATGCTGGCAGAACCAATTTTTGTTAGTGGAGCTTATTCTTCTAATATCACCCATTTCAACCAACTTTTGTCTAGCTGCATTCGTAGGTTCTTGATGTATTTGTCCAATCAGGTATTTAGGGGGAATAACATGAATACTTGTATTTGTGGAGAAGCCTGATAGACCAAACTCAATACCTTCAGACCCTCTGAGTTCCCAATGTGGAGCCCAATTTTTAGAATAAGTTTCCCAATCTTGATTGTCATCAATTTCTTATGTAACTAGAACATTGTTCAGATCATCCCATGTGTAAATGATAACCATAGTTTTGTGAATTCTTGAGCAATAAGCAACTTGAGAATGGGATTCTGAAATAAAAGCCAAAATCCTTTTGACTGGTGGATGGTTCTTGATTTGAGGCATTGTAATAAAGTACCCTGGGTTTCCCTCTGGTGTTCTGGCAGAACCATGAGGCTCAACTACTAATAAAAACAGAGTTCCCAGAATACAATCCACTGGCAGATCAGATAACAAAAATTGCATTCCTAAGGCATAATCTTCAAATAGCAAAATACCTTTAGGAATTTCGTAATCCATATTGGTGGAAATATTTTCAAGCCCAATAGTTGAGTCTTTTATTGGTGGAATTTGGATACTGTAAGTTTGAGTCTGTTATCTCAGTTTTTCAACTTTACCTTGATAGTTTGCCAGTCGTCTACTAGATCTTTCTCGATCCTTTCCTTGACCTCAGGGCATGAGGACGTCCTAGGTAGCCAGTTTGCAGACCTTTTGAGCCAGCATTCTAAACCGTGGACTCTTCATGACCCCTTCGAGAGGTGGATTGAGTACTTTCCTTAGATATGGACTTGGCAAGATTTTATCCCTCCCACCCGCCTCCGTGAGTTAGACTCTATGATTTCCGATGATATGATATATATTCTAACTCATGACATTTTTGTGCTTGATTTATCACTATTTTGGTTTATGATGAAGCATAAAGGAAAGCATTGTGGGACCTTGCTAGATTGGCTACACTGTTCATTTGACTACATCGAACATCCAGCCAATAGGTAAGTAAAGGTAGGTACTTTTCTTTACATTCACATATTGATCGTTTTACTTTAGTATATATACATCTATATGTATGATGGGGTGGCATTACCACCCCAATTTTGTTATTGATACCTCTATCGAGATTGAGCAGGTTTGCAGGTCATGCCATAGATGTTGAGGTTCTCATGCACTCTACAATGAGCACATGTCTCCGAGTTGGAGCCAGATGTTATCCCCACTTTTCAGGGATAACTAGGAGATCATGTCTCGAGGCCCATAGGTCCTATACATGGAGTACCAAGAGAAAGATTGACCTGAGCATGGCCCTGGGGAGCCCACCTTTTCTTCATTCATCATCTTTGTCTTGTCAGCAATAACAACATCCATCACCATCGGCTTGATCATGTATCAGAAGAGGTTCTTGATCCATGAGGTAATTGGTCCAGGTATCATGGTATGTGTCACTTTTGATCCTTGAAACCTTTGAATATATGCATCTGATTCCTTTTATCTATAACAACTACTTGGATCTTACATTAGCCCACTTGACCATGCTTGGGGAAATTGACAAGGTGCCCTAGCAAGCCTGTTCCCATAGGTCTTGGTTTTCCACTGGGGGGATTTCTGAAAAGCCATCGTCTGCTCCCATCATAGCACCATTGTTTCATCTTATCTCCCACTCATTTATCCCATTCCCCTTGTCCGGGCATTGGGTTTATCTATTTGCAGGATTGCACCTTATCTCATGGGAAGAAGGGCCTAAAGGCCCAGAAGGTAATCGAAGTTGGTAAAAGACAAAAGCCTAGAAATAAATTCTCGAGATGCTTCGCGCAGGGATCCCTGAGAAGGCAGTAAAAGGCCCCGTAGCAAGAAATAAGAGGGACCCAAAAAATAACAAAACAAGATCTAGTCAGAGGATAGAGGGTCTCATAACGAGCCAGACTATTAGGTCCATGGGTACCTAATAGTATGACATTTCCACCATATGGTTACCACGCCAGGGCAGTGACCTTTTGTTGCATGGCCAAGGGAAAGGGGGTCTCATCACGAGCCAACCTTCTCATCTCTGTGAAAGTACTTGTGGGTAACGTTGTCAGCTCTGGTCACCATGCCAAGGTAGTGTCCTATGGTTAGTTCTTGAACAGAAAAAAGCAAATAAAAGAATAAAAAGAATAAAGGAAAGAATGGGCTTGGAAAAAATGCATCCATGACACGTACAAATCGCCTTCTACAAAGGCACCCACAGGTAACAGTTATGCATCCTTGGCCCTCACTGCACCCACATGTTTGGACATCCCCTAGCCACATCATCTCACTCACATGGCTTGGATGAGATCTTTCTGGAAACTTTCATTTTCTTATGTACACTAGCCCAATAGGATGCCTTGTCCTTTTCTCCAATCTTGTATTGTAGGTTTTTGTAATGTCTTTGAGCTATTGACTGATGTATTAGGGGTTTTATGCATATGTTTAATAATATTGATGATGAGATGTGATTGATATTGCTATGATCCCTATGACAGATGAGCCCATGGACGACGTAGCTTTTGATGTGCAGGACCATGCCTGATGGACAGGTACCATTTGGACTGGTACACATGGGGAGATGGCCAGTTCGGACCTCCATGGGGCTGAAGATCCCACCAGATGGATGATGAGACCCCATCAGGGGGAAGAGATAGGATAGAGCTTGATCAGGGGTTTTTCACTTGAGAGGAAGAGGGCATTCCACAAGAGACACTCCGGTAGGACTAGACTTAGGGGGAATGACCCCTTTTCAGTGGAATGCTAGCCTTGGAAGGCTTAGGAAGTCCCCATCTTCACCATGACATCATCCAGCTTCATGGACACTTTTGGAGGCAGACTGGGCAGCAGTGGCACATATGGCATGTTGGAGAGGCCCCTGGGGGGCTAACCTTTTGCTCCTGGATGTCTCATTTTCCCTAGAAAGGGCTAGCGCCTCCCTTGAAGGGGATTTTACTCTCTTTTCTGCTTAATTAGGGGTTTTACTTAGCATTTAATATAAAAACAATATGATTTTGACATTATGGCCTTATCGGCCTTTTTATGACCTAAAAAGTAAAATTAGGTCATTGATACAGTATATATTGAGGATTTTGATCCTCATTTTATCATCATCTTGGAATCACCACTTGGTGAGGTATGAAATTTTCACCCTATTTGGGTTATTGGTTGATTTAAGGAATGTGCACTTGTTGAAGGAAGAGATTTTTGGCATTCTATGGTGTTTTTCTTGAAGGAAGGTGTTACAACTAGGGTTTGCATGGTTATTTCTTGATGAATTGTAAGTATTTTTCTGCAAAACTTCTTGAATGAATGGTTGTAGTCTAATTTCTTGCATATGTTTATTTATTTTGTTGAATCAAAACCCTAGGTGACAAGCACACAAGTAGGTCCTTGTCTCATGTCCCCTGATAGAAAAAACTTTCAACCATTGAAGGAGAGAAAGAGAGCCTAGCCGTAGCTACACTCCTTGTCTCTCTTTCCCCTGTGCTAGCCGTACCATTCATAATCCAAGAGGAAGAAGAAGTCCTAGGTGTAGGTTATCTACACTTAGGGTTGTTTTCTTTTCGGGTTTGATGAAAGAGCCTTGTTGTAGCAACACTCTCCCTCATTAATCCTTCTTGTCTTGATTTTGTGCTTCATCTGAGCTAGTCGTTTGCCGGGAAGGAGGAGAGAGAATGAGGCCTTGCTTTAGCAACACCAGAGTGAGCCTCTCTCCTAGGGTTCTAATTTTGAGGCCCTACTTTAACAGAACTTCAAAACTTTTCCCTCTAGTCCTTGAAATCCTGCCTCCTTCAACCTGTGCTTCCTTCACTTATGACCCCATTAAACCCTAAGGCACTGATCTAAGACCTCAAACATTGAAGTAGAACTTGATCTAAACAATCTCAAAACTTTTGAATTGAAACCCTAACTACACTAACCCTAACTCTAGCTAACCCTACTAACCCTAAGTTGTTGACGTCATTATTGGATATTTCATCTTTATTGCAGCAACGTCTCATCTTGTGAGCAATTGAATGTGGTTTTAGGTATAAATTGAGTAAAGAGTTGGTTTATTATATTGAATGCCACATCATTCTAATAATTATTGATGAAGTGATATGATTTTTACTGCTATTGATAAACATTGACTTCGTCAACATTTACTTTCAAATTTCTTGCATTGAATATCAGATAGTCTTTGATATATATGAAGTAATAACCAAAGCTTGCATATATCAGTTTATTGTTTCTTTGTTCTCAGGCAGGGATTTTACTTGGTTATCTTTGTTGGTTATAAGCCAGACTATCTATTTTGGTGGTGATCTGTGAAGGGGGAAACTTGCCATTGTCTGATTATTCTTTAGCCTCTTCAAAACCCCAGGTCACCGGGGACGTCTCCCCTTAGCCTCAACTCCCTAAAGAGAAAGAACTTTCCCATCATGGTGACATTGGGTGGGATAGGTTCCTATTACACCAGTTTGGCCCTCTATCATCTAGCCTTTTTTCCTAGCTACAAACTGTGCGATAACAGGAACCATTGCAGGAACGGGTAGTAGAAGTCTTGGAAAAAGAAGAGGAATCCAACACACACATAGCACAAAACCAAGCAGAGTGTGTGGAATTGATTAGCGACGAAATTGATGTCTATATAGTGGACACACTCAAGGAAAATATTGCGCATGCGCAGACACAGGTAGCAAATCTCAAGAAAAAGTTTCAGACAATCACCAAGGAGATCGAGGAAGCACACAAAGGTTAGGTGGCTCGGGATGAGCCACATGTCAGTGTTGGGGGCATTTTGGAGGCAGGCTGAGGTAGAAAAGAAAGGCGATTTTGGGAAAGAAAACATGCACGAGGAAAGCGACAGCTGGAAGGAGGAACAACATACGCGCATGTAGGGAAGACCTAACGACATTAGGGTTAGATTTTTGGTAATGTATTGTAATGGCTGAAGAGCCAAAGACATATAAATATAGATACTTAGGTATCATAGAGAGGTTCGATTGGGTTTTGATTGTTATTATTGTTCATAATTTATAGAGATAAGTCGTTATTGTAAGAAGCGTTATTGTAGCGAACTGATGTGTAATATTTTGTTGTATGATCTATTTTTGTAATCTGTTGAGCTGGAGATGAAGAGCATGGTGTGATCTAGAATGCCTCACATAGATCTTACCCGACAAAGAAGACTTGTAAGCGCACGACACTGTAGACGTAGAACTATCATAATAAAAGAGCCAAAAGCCAAATATTTGTGGATGTAGCCCAAGAGGGGGTGAACCACGGTAACTTATGTGTTGTGTGATGAATGCATGCATATCTTTAATGTCTTCAGTAGTTATAATTATGTTGAATGAATGAGTTGCTATAATTTATGTTTATTCATAAATAACAACATATCACATTTACAAGTTATAATAGTGGTTCAATATACATTTCTCACATCTCACACTCAATCCTAGGATGTAAACACATGAGTATTACAACCACCCATTAAATCTATCTCAGGTGAGACTGCACAATGCATTATGTGTGTTGCATTTACTTATGGTTTACCAGGAGGGCCGATAGTTTTAGAGGCTTTGTTGGAAACCCGAAATACATGAACCCTGGGTCAATAAGCTCAAACAGAAAAGAGGTAGAGTAAACCAACATATGCTTTATATCAAAGTCATACTCGCTGAGAAAATATAACCATCTACTTTGTTTGGAATTTAGAGTTGGTTGTCCAAATATATATTTCAAACCATTGTGGTATGTCCTCAATGCAAACCTTTTCCCCATGAGGTAGTGTCTCCACATCTTCAAGGCATGCACTATGGCTTTCAACTCCAAATCATGAGTAGCATAGTGTCTTTCATGCTCCTTCAACTTCCTTGAATCATAACATACAACATATCCATTTTGACTGAGGACTCCACCCAGTCCTTCTTTACATGCATCAGTGCATACAATGAAGTCTTCATTTGGATAACCAATCCTTATTATTGGAGCACTGGTTAATAATTGCTTCAAGTGTTGGAAACTCTTTTCACAATCTACTGACCACTGAAACTTCACTCCCGTCTTTTGCAAGGAAGTGATCGGGTGTGCAATCTTTGAGAATCCTTCAATAAATCTTATGTAGTATCCTTCAAGACCCATGAATGATTTGACTTCTGTCACATTCCTTTGTGCTAACCATCCTCTAATGGCCTCAATATTTTCAAGGTCCACTATTATCCCTTCCTCAAATATAATATGCCCCAAATAATGGATTTGGTTCTGGTAAAATGAACACTTGCTCAATTTGGCATACAATTGATGCTCCCTTAATACTTGTAATACCAACCTCAAGTGTTTTTCATTCTCTTCCTCTGAATTGGAATATATAAGAATGTCATCCAAAAAGACAATGACAAACTTGTCTAGGTATTCTCTGAAAATGTCATTCATTAAACACATGAAAATAGCTGGTGTGTTTGATAACCCAAATGACACCATTGTGAATTCATAATGGCCATACCTTGTTCGGAAAGCAGTCTTTCTGATGTCTTCTTCTTTAATTCTTACTTGATGATAACCTGACCTGAGATCAATCTTGGAGAATATTTCTGCATTATTCAATTGATCAAAGAGGTCATCGATCCTTGGCAAAGGATACTTATTCTTCACAGTTACCTTGTTCAACTATCTGAAGTCCATGCAAAGTCTCAAAGTTCCATCCTTCTTCTTCACAAATAAAACTAGGGCACCCCAAGGTGACACACTTGGGCGTATATACCCCTTCTTCAGAAGCTCTTCAAGTTTCATTTGCAACTCCTTTGATTCTGGTATACTCATCCTGTAAGGAGTCTTGGATACTGGAGTTGATCCAGGCATCAGATTTATGGAGAAATCAATGTCTATTTTAGGGGGTAGTCCTGGTATTTATTTAAATACATCCTCAAATTCCTTTAGGACTGCATGATCTTCAATATCTGGCACCTTATCCCTAAATGTCTCTTCCATATGAGCTGCAAATAATTGACACCCTTTCCTGTAACTTTTCTTCAGCTGCAATGTTGAGATTTCTCTGATAGTCATTTCCCTAGGAATTCCCTGTATTTTCCTTAGGTTCCCCTCCACATCCATGAAAGTAAATTCCTTGTTATGACAATACAGGATAGCATGGTGTTGGTCCAACCAATCCATCCCAATTAAACAATCATAGGAACCTAACGGTAAGATGTTCAAATTTTCCATGGTGTTCATTCCATTCATGTCCATTGGACATGACTTAACCATTTCATTAACTTTTATTTTGGCTCTAGTATCCAGATGCACCAACCAATATTTTTCATAATTGCTTCTTGGAAAATGAAATCTTTCCACCATATTAGGATCTATATAACTATGACTATCTCCTGAATCAATTAAAATAGTAATGGTTTGGTTGTTGATCATACCTTCTATTTCAATCATATGTGACTAATGTTAAAATATTGTGTAACTACAAATAATATTCTTATCCCCTTTTGTGGATAAAGTAAAAGATTAAATATATTTATTATTGATTAGATCAATACCCTTTTGTGGATTGATCATGTCGGACATTGTAATTGACCAAATCCCCTTTTACGGATTGGTCAAACCCTAATTGTAATATGAAAAGTAAGAAGTCGGACCCCATGCAAATTAAAGTGGTTCTATCCACCCAGAAAGACAAGTCAGCCTTGCCAGTGAAGAGACACCTCCTTTCAGTAGTTTCCAGTTTGCATAAAAAAAGGAAGCCAACCACTCATTTGTTCACTCACCCAGCTCACCCATCTAGTGTGCAAGTATTGAAGGAAGTTGTAGTTACCATTTGCTAGAAGAAGGAAGAGAGAGAGGCACATTACTTAGGAGAGGATATTCTCTAGTGTTTGGTTTATTGTCTTGGCATTGTATTGGCTATTTGTATTAAGGAAGTTTTGTTGGCTAGTTACCATGCTTGTGTACTCTTGTGATTGTGTTTCTCTCAGTGATCCTATATATGTTATTGTTATCTAGTAAATTGAAAGGTAACCTAATAATAACTTAAAATTTAACATGGTATTAGAGCTAAACTGAAGAGAGCATCTTTCAAAAGAAAAAGAAAAATGTCACTGTTGTCGTACAAGAAAATTAGGGCTTTTCATTGAAGAGGAATTTCAGCCCAATGATCATCTAGAAAAGTGCGCCCTAGCCTAAGGAACTCAATGGCACCTTCAACACACCTTTTCAGTGGATAGAACTCCTAGAAAATGAAACCCTAGTTTTCACCAGTACCAGAAGTACCAGGAAACCAGAAGTACCAGAAAACCAGAAGTACCAGAAAACTAGAAGTACCAGGAAACCAGAAGTACCAAAAAAACAAAAGTACCAGAAAACCAGAAGCACAAGTCCAGAAATACGTTGGTCCAGTTTCAAGGGTCGAAAATTGGAATTTTCAGAAACTATCTATACCAACATACTCACCTCAGTCTAGCGCATCTTTTGGTGAGTTCAGTTTTCAAATCCAAGAAATTTGATTTTTCTATTATTTCTATAGCCTGGAGGGCTAGGGTTTCTACTACAAGAAATAATGGCTACTGGGTAGAAGATAGGCTAGAAGGATCTGGAAACCTCGGATCTTGGAAGCATAGGTTGCATATGATTCTAGATGAGAATGATCACCTAGAACATGTTACAGTGGATGTACTAGAACCAGAGGAACAAGAGAAAAAGACCAAGCATGGGAAAAGGGAAAATAAAGCATCAAGCACATGTGGCAGAGGAAGAGGAATATCCTCCCTCAAAGAAAGATTTAGTAGAAATTGAGAATTATGTACTTTAAGTTGAATATAGTTGATTTGAAGAAAGATAGCAAATGGTGGAGTCCGTGGAGCCTCCCCACACAAAAACAAAAGATAAGTATTCATGTTTATTTCTATTATCTTGTTTACTTTAATACTTTATCATTACAAGTTAGATTTTTGTGAGAATGTTAATTAACCTCGTTTTACTTCAATATCTATGCAGATTTATGAAGGAAGTATCAAAGAAGAGGATGAAGAAAGAGATAAAATATTATTTCAGGTATGATCACTCATGAGAGTGACAAAGGTATATGTTCAGCTATGATAGTAAGGGTAAGATTGGCAATTTCATAGCTAGAGTGAAAAAGAGTTCAAAAGTCTTATTCATGATTAGGGTTTCAAATGTGTACACGGTTGAACAAGTTTTTCTTAAGAAAAGATGTGTACTACTCTCATAAGAATCATGATATAGTTTTTATTTGATTACTGCTTATTGTTACTGACTGATTGGCTAAGTGACATATCTTAGAAAGCATAATGTAAGTAAGTTTACACGTATCAGAAGAAAGAACTTATGCCTTGACTTGCAGAAGTTAGACAGCATGAGAAGGACTTATGATATGGTGACAGTCAGTATCCATTATTTATATAGGAGCAGAGGCTCCTAAAGATGCAGAACAAAAATGTTCAAGATGAAGAGAAAGATGGATACTCAGATATAGTTGATGAGATGCAGGTAACTGCAGGTTGCTCCAGTGTCATTCTTATAAATGCAGAGGGAGCAGGTTGATCCAGTATGAAGTCAGAAAGAAATAAATGTTCGAACTCAAGAAGGCCCCCAGGATATTACAGAAGAAAACCTCAAGGGTGATGATTAGAATATCTTAGTTTGGTGCAAGAGGGAGCTATGTCTCTGAGTTCTAAATGGAGGATCATGATTTGGTGCAGTTAAGAAAGAAGATGGATGGTGCCCAGATATTTTGATCAAGATGAAATTTATCCAGTACATGGATGGTGCCCAACAGATGGGTAGCATGGTATTATACCATGGAAAGATTTTGGACAACAAGAGATTTTTTCGGATCCCGTAGCTAGACCTTCATAGAGAAGGAATGAGCAATCCCATAGGTAGCCCTTCATAGAGAAGGAAAAGAGAAGAGGCCTTCATAGAGAAATAAAAGAGAAGAGACCTGTGTAGATAAGGAAGAGACCTTCGTAGAGAAGGGGAATGAGAAATTTTCCAAGGATGGACTCTATCCAAGTGTTGAGTTTTGGATACTCTAGGGACATGCTAGAATACCCTCATAGAGAGGGGTGTGACCACCCTCGTAGAGAGGAATATGGATGTTTCTCTAAGGGGTAGTGGGAAGATACTCTCATCTAGCCAAGGATTGAGTTGCCTGGAACACAAACCTTGACCATGTGGAATGGTTATTTGTCTCTTGAGGTTTGTGTCGTGATCTTACGTGGATCATGGGAAGGGAGTCTAGTCTTGCCCAGGCTAGCATCTTAGCTTCTCTAGTTCATGTGGGATGACTAAGAGTGAAGCTATAGTAGTAGTCCTCCCCAGTGGATGGGTGATATAGATGACTACAAGAGAAGGGAGAACATAAAAGGAATGGAAAAACTCATAAAATATCTTTTGTGTGAAGATAAGACATCTTATATGTGAATATAAGATATCTTTTGTGTGAAGATAAGAAAGAGTATCTTTTGCATGAAGATGAAAGAAAGAAAGAGAATATTATGCATGAAGATAAAGAGAACAAAACTTCCGATGATTTATAGATATGTCAGTCAGTGACTGTGATGCCAGAAGACCAAGTGGATTATATTGATGCCTCTTGTTATCTAGTTGATGTCGTTACCCAGTTGATGATGTTTCCCAGTTGATGATGTTATCCAGTGGATGTTGTTACCCAGTTGATGATGACATCCAGTGACCTGTCAAAGGATAAAGAATATCCTTCTTGTTAAGAGGCAGTGTTAAAATATTGTGTGACTACAAAAACTATTCTTATCCCCTTTGTGGATAAAGTAAAAGATAAAATATATTTATTATTGATTAGATCAATCCCCTTTTGTGGATTGATCATGTCAGGCATTGTAATTGACCAAATCCCATTTTGCGGATTGGTCAAACCCTAATTTTAATATGAAAGTAAGAAGTCGTCCCCCGTGCAAATTAAAGTGGTTCTAACCACCCAGAAAGACAAGTTGGCCTTGCCAGTGAAGAGACATCTCCTTTCATCACTTTCCAGTTTGTATAAATAAAGGAAACCAGCCACTGATTTGTTCACTCACTCAGCTCACTCATCTAGTGTGCAAGTATTGAAGGAAGTTGTAGTTACCAGTTTCCGGAAGAAGGAAGAGAGAGAGGCGCATTACTTGGGAGAGGATATTCTCTAGTGTTTGGTTTATTGTCTTGGCATTGTATTGTCTATCTATATTAAGGAATTTTTGGTGGGTATTCTTCCCCATGAGGGTTTCCCAGGATAAACACTTGTGTACTCTTGTGATTGTGTTTCTCTCAGTGATCCTATCTATGTTATTGTTATCTATTAAATTGAAAGGTAACCTAATAATAGCTTAAACTTTAACAATTGAAACTATGCTTGCTTGTTGTCTAGGGATGCATAAATCTTTGGTACACTTTTTCCCATGTCCTCCACTATTTCAACTTGTTGTGCATTGTGAACAATTCTTTATTTTTCACCTTTATGAGGACAATCCCTATACAGATGATCTCCTTTACAACCCCAACATTGAATAGGTGGTTGCCTTGGCCTTTTCCCCCCTGCCTCATTTGTTCTGGGTTCTCTAAAATATGGTTGTCCCTGAGGATTGTTTCTAAAAAATGGTGGCTTAGTCCCCTTCTTCCTCTGTTCCATATTATATTTATTCTTGTCTTCCCAATATTTTTGGAAAGTTGGCCTTGCTTTACGCTGATCATATAGTCATTTAGCTAGCCTTATGGTCTCCTCCAATGTTTTGGGATCATCATATTGTATCTTGTCACTGATGAATGGTGGAAATCCACTCAAATACCTTTGAATATTAACTGTCTCATTTTTGATGAAAGAAACATACTTCAACAGTTCTAAAAACCTTCTTTCATATTCATCAATGGTCATACTCCCAAGATGGATTTAAAATAAATCTTTCATTTTCTTGTCATAGTACCTTTTAGTAAAGTATTTCTTTTCAAAATACTTCTTGAATTCCTTCCAACATTTTTCTCTTTAATGTGTTGCACCCACACAAGATGGTCCCACCACATAGATGACTTTCCCTTGAGTTGATAGATGGAAATTATTCCTTCTGCTTGTGAGGAGTAATTATGCAATTGAAAGTACTTCCTCATGCCTAGAATCCATGTATCGGCATCTTCATCCTTCTTGTGCTCACCATCAAATGTAGGAGGTTTGATATTGTTCATTTCTCCTCGTAGCTCATCCACTCCAGTCCTCTTATTCTTCCTGACAGGGGATGGACTTGATTTGTTGTGTGATTTTCTATTTGAATTCCTCGAAGAGTGATGGTGATATCTGCTAACACTTCTTGTTCTTGTTTTCTCATTAGGAGACCTGTGACTTCCTAATTTTCTTGAGCCACTCTCCTTATCCAATTTATTTTATATTATGTTCAAGCTCTGCATTAAATTCATGTTGAATTCCTCCTGCTGCTCCTTGGATTTCATAGGCCTTTCATTATCAACTTTATGGCTTTGGACATCCTTTTGCAAATTTTTAATGGTCTCCACCAAATTCATGTTTTCCTCCTTTCCTTCTCCATGTCCAATTGAGTTTTCACCTTTATTACCCATATGGATATCCATCCCTCCGATCTCACCTTCCTGGTTGTAAGCCCCTTATGTATCTTCCATATCTTTGCAAAATGTGCATCCAACAAAAAATGTTCGGCTTAATTGATTCAACAATTTCATGAAATTATGAACCATCCTGGTTCAATAATACATCAGAATTATTTCTTCTGATTTCCTGAGAAAATTTCCTGTCTAGGTTAAATTTATGGGGGAGTAGTTATATTCTATTGTTCAAGACCTTTCCAATGCTTGCTTCCATGCTCAATTTTGAGTCTTGAGCATAAAATTATGGATATCTAAAAATTGTCTTTCGTGTGAGGTAATCCCTGTATAGTTCTTCTTCTTCTTCAGAGTCGGAATAACTCTTGGACCCATGTTGAATCCCCTCTCAAGGTTCATAGGCTCTTGTGATTTCCTTCCAATGCAGGTCCGTACGATTCAAAAACCCCACGGGCTCCTTTTCTAAGCCCATTTATGTCCTTAAAAATCAATTTTTGGGCACTAGCCCTTGTACTTTGGCCCCCAAATCTCATGTGACCATGGACTATGACCAATCACTTAACTAATAGGTGCTTATCTGGAGCTTCGGGACTTCGGGGCTTCAGAACTTTGGTCTTTGGAGGCTCTTACTACCTCACGTCTCATTTCTCCTGAGCGTCAAACTGGCAAACTTTTGGACTGGCACTTCGGAGCTTCGAAAGATATTGCAACAACATACACACATATCTCCGAATGTCAAATATTAGAAATTATGGAATCTCATCAGCAATCACGCACCAGGGGGGTGTTACGTGTCATAAATATAGAGATGACACGTGGCCTAATCTACAGGTGACATGTGTCAAGTTTTAATTGGCACAAAAGGTCTGTGAAAAGCACAAAACAAGATGACACATGGCATGCTTAGTGTGGCTACACATCACCCCGGGTGACGTCAGCATTCCACGTCACTTCGACACTTCGGGACTTCGGGACTTTGGATAATCCCACACCAGAGCACATCAAAACACCCGAATGTCGAACTTTCGAACTTCAAAATAGTGTTCTCTAGAGCTTTGGAACTTCGGGGCTCTGAGAGACTTCTCCACACTACACCACAAATCTCCCGAATGTCGAATATTTGATAATATGTAGCCACACATCCCAGAAAATGGGTGGCCCTGATTTACTCTGGAGTTTGGGACTTAGAGAGATTTTCTTCCTGCCAGCTTAAGCACTCGCTTTTCCCGGAGTGTCGAACCTTCAAACTATCATGAGATCTACGACTCACACTCGCTCATGCACAGATCTGATGACTGGGATCTGATATTCTCCACTGTGCCTCACCTCCTTATATGTGCTTGATCCAATGGCCCAGATCTGTCCTTGAACAAATCTAGCAGTCAAGTACTCCTCCCAGTGATCTACGATGTAGATCCACTTCAGGACTTTGAAGCTTCGGGGATTTTACCTCCTTTTTATCAAATACTTAAAATTTGTCGAAGCAACAAAGTTCAAAGTACTTGAGGGGTTAACTGTCGCATTCTCTTCCCAGATCTTACGGCTATGAAGGATTATGTCCCTTCCCGAATAGATCCTACGACCACTGTAGTTTCCTGAACTGCTACACCTCCTGACATTTGAAACACAATTAAGGTGTGCTCTCAGCACCCTCTGGGCACTCATGGATGCTCTGAAACTCGAATTTATTCCATTTCAACAATAATTATCTTTGAAACTTTTACTTCAATTTCCACTTACATGGACCATCTGGGCTCAGTGTTGAAAACTGGAGCTCTGATACCAATTTGTAACATCCCCAACCATCCAAGACAGACCATGCTACTCCATAACACACTCTCACTAATCTCTAATACCAATTTGTAACATCCCCAACCATCTAGGCCAAGCCACATTCAAAAAAATTCTCTTGTTTATGATATCCAACTTGTAACCTACCCAGCCATAGACCTATTGGGCTATGCCAAATAGAAAATCTTGTTGAAATTCATATGTATAAAACTTAAAATAGATAAATACATTCTTCTAATACATAGATTCATGCGGAAATAACAGTAAGCCTATACATACGGCATACACATGAAATACTCATAATTATAAAAACATGTAAAAATACACAGCATGCAATTGAACACATAATTGATACTTATATTTTTATAGAAGACCACCAACTACGTGCATACCTTCCATGATCCTCCTAGCCTTAGACCACGTTGCTCAGACTCTAAGTAGTGGGTCAGCCTCGAGCTAGGACTAAACTCCACCTGGGTAAAGGGATTCCTAACTAGGTTGAGGCAACATGAAGTTACACAGACAACATGAAGGATTTCGTCCCAGGAGCCAACTCACACTAACAACCTACATCCTCTCATTCCCCACATGCATATCCCAGCCTAGGAAGTGTGCCCCTTCTTTGCTTAACAGTCCTTCGGATGCCACACTTCCTTCCAGGGCTTCAACAACAAGTCGGACAAGAAGTCTCTGAGCACTGTAGCTGCAGTTGGGATCCCTAAGTAAATCACTTCCCCAACAATTCTCTCACCTAGAGAGAGTTTCTCACAGGCCTGAAAACCCACCTCTTCAATCCCCAGGCTTGACAACCTACTTCTTTTTTCCAGCTCTTAAGTCAACCAAGTATGGGTGATGGTAACAACAAAGTTCGAGTGTGGAACATGTAATGGAAGCAACCACGTTCAAGAAAGGAACTGTGTTGGTAGCAACAACATTCAGGTAAGGCACAGTACAGGTTCAGATAAGGTATGGGTGCGCTATGCATAACAGGAAATGTACGGGATAACTATTGAAGGTGTGCATGAGGCATGGAGAGATTCGACTGTTGGGTTCCAAATGGCTAAGAGAGTTAATGTGTTTTTGAATGGGGAAGGATGGGAAAACGTATTAATTTCCCCACATATATTTTCATACGCCCTTGATGACACATGGCTCTCCTAGAGCTCGTTTCTCTCCACTTGAGTTTCATTCACCTTCCCATAAGAACTTAGGATAAAATAATTTTCCTCACCATAGCCTTTAGGAATAATATTTTAATATTCCTTTTGAGATAATCCCTCTAGCTTAGCCCCTTTTCTAGGCTCTTATCCCTCCCTTCCCCTTCCTAGTGGATTTTAGTCCCTCATACTCTTTTATCATGGTCGGTCTACATGCAAGGATGTATTATATTAATGATATGAGTGTTTACATATACAAAAATAGGCTCATTGTCCTTTAGAATCTAGGCTCTCTGGCCTAATCATCACATAAGCCTCTTGAATTATAATAACCTGGTTCACCAGCCTATAAAACATATTCACATTTACAACTGGGGCTCGGTCTTGGGGTGTTACAATGAAGTCGAGGCTGCATATAGCAAGCACAAAGAAATTCAATCATCCTATCTGTTAAATATGTCATCTGCAATGTTTTGTTCTTTTGATTATACAAGTGATTCCACTTCCAACTGCCCATGTTTTTTTTCATATTTATTATTTTATTTATCAAATTGCAAGAGGTTATATACATTAGTGATGTTGGTTTTACATTAAAACTATTCTAACATTTCCACGTCCATATATATTTTTAGTATTATAAATTGGATGAGCAACATAATGAATAATAGAATATTTGCGAATATGGGTGTTTTCAAATTTGAGGAAAATGAAGTCGAGCCTGCATATAGAAAGAATAGAGAATTTCAGTCGTCCTGTCTGTCAAATATGTCATTTGCAACATTTTGTTCTTTTTATTATGCGAGTGATTCCACGTCCAACTGCCCATATTTTTTTCAGATGTGAAATAGGATCCAATTACATGTTCACGTGACGACTATTATTTCACTATAAACATGACATCAAGAAACAAATTCCAAATGCACATATAAATTATGGGATATATGGCATTCACATATAAATTATTGGAGACATGACATTAAGAAGCTTATGGTAAATTTTTCATAGCGCCCCTCTCCACTAATTTTGATAAAATTTATGTTATGTATATATTATATTGGATTGGGAAACTTGTTGTCATAACAAATTTTGACAGGTATCCAACACATTTTCTTACCATAAAAACACATCTCCATGGCCTGTGATCCAGCTTGTAACAATTTTTATGTTGATTTATATATTCTTTAAAATGTCGAAACGAGGGTTTTTTCAACAATATTTGTATTTCTTCAATTCTTTTAAAAACGTAACTTAGTGTAATAGTTATTTTGTCAAGCCACATGGCGACTTTGTCACTTAGCAAGCCACACAGACACATGGAAACTTTTTCACTTAGAAATCCATGCAGATAGTAAAGGAAGTGTAATTGATTAGATGTTTAAAAGCAATTGAGCATTCCAATAACTTCCAATAGTTTACAATTGTCTAAGTTGTGATTTTGCATGTTGTTTTGAGAGCTCATAACTTCTGATTGTTTTTTCCCAAGTGGCTCAAGGTTGGAAACATCTGGTAGGTTTTCAGTTTGAGGGAATCTCCAGACTCTAAAGGAAGAAGCAGCAAGAGTTAACACATAGACATAGAGAGCCTTGGAATGGGACGACCACAAACTATTTTGAAGTGATATCTATGTTACCTCATTGACGTTTGAAAACACTCTTCCCACCCACAACAACAGGAAGGTGAGAAATACTCATACATAATATAATAGATTCTCAGAGAAAATAACATTGAAAACTATGTCACTAACTGAACAAATTTCATGTTGATTTTTGTTTTGCAAATGAGCGACATGTCTTCTAAATCAAAGCCAGAGACATGCTCAAAATATCCCTATGTTGGCTGCAAAATCCAGAGAAATAAATGTTCACATAACTGTGTGCTCGCGCCTTATTTCCCATAGGATAAACCCCAAAAATTATTGTTGGTAACACATCAATAGACTCTTTTGAAGCCTTCTCTTTTGTCCTGAGTGAAAACTGCAAATGTTTTGGTCATCGTCCCAACAATAATCTTCAGATACCGTCTTTGGAATATGGAGATGCCCTCTTCAACATTTTGGGTAAAGAGAACTAGACTCTAGACGTGTACATGTGCAACACACCTTTTCAAAATGAATTTGAATCTAGAGGAGGACAGCTCTAAAAATGTAATGCTACCGTCTATTATGATTTCTACAACTCAAGGAATTCAATCCCAGAATGTTTTATGGAACAAGCAATTGTTGAGATCGGAAAAACTCAATGGGTTTCCAATAATGCATAGAGAGATAAAGGTTGTAGATCATGTGAATAAAATGGAGGGATATGTGGTTACAACAATGCGGACTCAACTTGTTCATTCCTTTGCTATTGCAAGGATGGAGCTGTACCCACAAATGTCTCAGCCATGGTATGTTCTATTTTATCTTTACTAGTTTTTATTTTGAGTTTGATTCAATGAAGCACAATGCTCAAATGTAACTATGTGGTTCATAGGTAAGCACCCAACTACGTCTCATTAGCACACCTTTTAGTTACCCCCTTTTCCTTTCTGGTTACCCCACACCTTCCCACCCTATGTGATCCAGGACGATCTTCACAGTCGACACATTTTCAGTCGACTTCAAATACTTCCAACATTGTCCAGTCAACAAAGAGCTCACATTGAACTTTTCGATCCATTTCGAATGAAGTCAATTAGACTTCACATGATAGAGATATGTCTTGTTGATATTTAGGGGGAAAATGGCATTTGTAAAATGTTTAATTCATGAGATAGGGTTCTCATAATTATGTATTTTTCATTATTTTAAAAGGGATTATTTGGTGCAAAGCCATGTTGGCTTTCAATCCCTAGTCTCAAGGAGAATCCTAAGGAGATTTGATATTTTCATGGATGGTTGAGAGATAGTCTCAAACCAATCCCTTGAGATATGCCAAGATCTTAATTTAGGGGATCTTGAGAGATATTATCTCCATGAAAATCTTGATGTGGTTGAGATGGAGATGTTATATAAACCCTTCTTGGGGGTCAAGAAGGGAGGAGAGAAAGGAGAGAAAGGAAAAAGCTTGTGGAAAGATTATTGAGAGCTTATTGATTTAGAGGATGTCTTTGTAAAGGAGAAACATGTTGTAGCCTTGTTTATGTATCCCTTTTGAAGCAGAATCAATAAAGTAGATTCATGGGATTCATGAATCCAGAGACGTAGCCAGGGGGTCTAGTGAACTTCGTTATCATATTGTTTTCAATGTTGTATGTGTGATTTTGATGCATTCTCACTTGGTTAAGTAGAGTTTTTATTTATAAACATACACAACATTTTGATAATTTTATGTGATTATTTCCTTAATGAAGCATGGTTAATTAATCAAA
>SNQJ01S0073513.1:14212-37641 GCA_010110895.2 Picea sitchensis | reverse complement strand
AATAACCTTTGCTTCTTCTACCTCTTTTTGAAACAAAAAAAGTGCAAGAAAGCGTTGGTTCTCCTTCTGCTCTTTCATAAAATTATTAATGTGTGAAAAAATAAAGGTGTTCTTCCATTTCATTCAATATATAGTAGTCGTAGCAAGAGTTGGTGGGCATTATCCTCCTCACTTGAATGAAGAAGTGTGAGAAAGTGCTAGAGCCCCTTTTCACTACCATAAAAGTATTGAAATGTGAAAAATGAGGGTGCTCTTCCTTTCTAATTACAACAAAAATGTGAGAAAGGGTCACTATTTTTTAAAATCCGACAACATAAATATGTACAAAATTATAAATTTTCGTTGTTTAAATTGCATTTTCGAATATAGAAATGGATTCATCTTGCTAAAAAACCTCTTGGACACTCGGATTATACATAATTAACCACTCAAATATGCATATCCAACAATTTCTCACCAAATTTTGAGAAAATATCCATGGGCCAAAACTTAGAAATTTTACACTACAACATAAATATTTAGGGATTAATTAAATAAAATTTAGTTTAATGTTTTTTTAGGTAAAGTGTTTTTTTTTATGTGTTTCCTTATTCTCCTTTTGTAACTATATAATTAGATAGTCATGATTGTGTTTTAAACATAAATAGATTTTTATGATTTATCCTCTTCTCAATATTAATAGAGCCCCTTTTCACTACCATAAAAGTATTGAAATGTGAAAAATGAGGGTGCTCTTCCTTTCTAATTACAACAAAAATGTGAGAAAGGGTCACTATTTTTAAAATCTGACAACATAAATATGCATGAAATTATAAATTTTCAAGTATTTAATTGCATTTTCAATATAGAAATGGATTCATCTTGCTAAAAAACCTCTTGGACACTGGATTATACATAATTAACCACTCAACATGCTATCCCAATTTCTCACCAAGTTTTAGAAAATATCCATGGCCAAAACTTAGAAATTTCATACAACATAAACATTAGGGATTAATTAAATAATAAAAATTTAGTTTAAGCCTTTTAGGTAAAGTGTTTTTTTTATGTGTTTCCCATTCTTTGTAACCTATAATTAGATAACAAGTGATTGTGTTTCTAAACATAAATAGATTTTTATAGATTTATCCTCTCACATAATTAAAATCTGATATATGGTTTACCACTTAATTATGATTTCTATTTAAATATAATGGAGGGGCATTTATTGATTGATATAACATTTACTTTTCATTAATATATTTTCTCAGGTGGTCATATTGACTGGATTGTGCACTCCCTCTTGAAATATTGCGTGCATAACATATTGGTGTGTTAAACTAACTACTTATGAGCAATTGGTCTCTTTAGTGTTCAACTTGTATAGATATATTTTGTTTATCTAACAAATTTTAGAATTTAAAATTGTCTTTAGTGTTCAACTTGTATAGATAAATTTTGTTTATCGAACAAATTTTAGAATTTAAGGTTAAGGTTATTATATTCTTTATGACATTTAGCATAGATATATTTTATTTTATCAAATTTTAGAACTGAAGGTTGAGATTATTATTTCTTTATGTCATTTATTGCTTTCAAAGTGAGGATTTTGGACAACTCTAGACATTATTTGTTTTTGGTACTTATCATAAAATAGCAAGGTAATGTTATTTTGACAATTACATAAGGAATTAGAGATGGAGTTGGATAGCATGGTAAATCTTACATTGCAAATTCTCATCTTGAAGGCAATGAATGAAATCTCTTTTCATGAATTTTGTTTTAATATTCAATATAAGATTTTAAATATATCACACTTATAAAAATAATGAAAAAAACATACACATTCTAAGGTAGTTTATTCTAGAAAAATATACACATTTCTAAAATTACACTTTATAAAAATATTGGAAAAAAATATACACATCTCTAAGGTAGTTTATTATAGAAAAATATACACATTTCTAAGATAGTTTATCCTTCAATCTGTAGAACACCTTAGTTATATTTGTAAACAAACATGGTAAATTCTTTATTGAAAAGACTTCCTAGCTCTATTGTCTAGTGTTAATATCATATATTTTTATATATATCATCTTTTAAATTTAAAAAATTATGTTTAATTTTTTTATTTTTACATTTAATAAAATTTAATTTTTATAAAAATGTAACTTAATCAAATTTATTATATTTTTTCGATAGCCGAAACATATTTGAACATCAAATAATAGTTTTGTATACCATGAACCGAGACCATATAAATTTATTTTTAATATCATTCTTTAAATTTAAAAAATTAAGTTTACTTATTTTACATTTAATAAAAATTTAAAAAAATTATAATTTTTTATAAAGATATAAATTTAATTCAATTTTATTATATTTTTTGAAATTTTAATAAACAAAATTATTATTATTATGATTTATTATTATTTATTATTACATTTTATGTAATAAAAATATGATACATGTACTTTACAAAATTTAATGATAAACAATATAAATTAAAAGTAGATAAATCAATTGGAAATGGGCACAATTAATCATCTTTAATCCTAAAAATTTAATCTGATGGCTAACAACTAAAGATAACGGGCATATTCTATCGCTTAATTTGATTAACCTCGAAATTACCTCGCTTAAATTATTAGAGATATTTGTAATGCTTTTCTAATAATTGGACATTTCTGGATGAGCCTTTCATATTGGATGTCGTGGATACTTGGATGAGAGTTTCATATTGGATGTCGTTTCTGCATGAGCGTGGAGCCTAGTAATGTATGATTCCAGGTGTCCTAAGACAATGGAAGGTGGAATAATAGGAACCCACAACCCACTCGATTGCATGTGATAGATCTCAGAAGATGATTCAGCACGTCATTAATTGTGGACTCATGAACGAAGGCATATGAAATGGGTAGTACTTTAATATGATTAGTAAATGTTAAAAAGTAAAGGTGTTAACAAATGCATTCAAAAATACAAGGAGATTAAGAAGAGTAAATCAGGTTCCATTGATTTGGAGGACTACTAATATGAAGAGTAAATCGTGTTCATTGATTATGGAGACGACTAAGAATATTCCAAAGATCTTTAATTGTTAGCCATCAAATTAGAATTTTAAATCAAAAGATGATTAATTGCACCTACTGCCATTAGTATAAGCCTTTCGGCATAATAATAATTGTGATTGTAGTTGCCGAGTTGAGAGCAATAATGAAATATTTAGCTAAGAAATACCAAGGACATGGTGGTAGTTGCGATCTGTTGGGACGAACAGAGGTAGAGCAAGATGTGGTGCGAGGTGGAATCTCAACAATTTCATCTCCATTTTATCCGATTATACCAAAAGTTTTCATAAATCCGTTGAATTTCATTCTCCATTTTATGCTATTATAGAGAAGGTTTTCATAAATTCGTTGAATTTCATTCTCCATTTGTTTTATTATAGAGCGGTGTTTTCATAAACTGCTGAAATTATTAGGCACCACGGATGAGGTATTGGTGGGAAGGAACGTGGAGTCATCGTGCACCTTTGATGGAGAGGAAAAGAAAGGCTGAAGAATCTCTTGCCCTCTCCCGGGAAAGCCAGAGATCGAATCCCAACGGTGGTATAAGATAATTTTTTAAAGGGCCGAAAGGGTTTCTCAAGCGGTCCCAACTTGCAAGTATGTGTACCTTCAATGCGGAAAAAACTTAATATTCAATCGTTTTGGAACCGTGAAACGTTTGTTGCCAGCTATATTTGTTTGAAAACGATCTTTTCCCATCAACAATATTTTTAACTCGAAGTACATGTTTGTCTTTTCTTTTGGTTATATGTTGTTTCAATTTTCTTGGTTTTTCTGGATTTTACCCGTTTTACAACACTCATTATTTCTGAACTTATTATTTTTGGATTTGATCGTTTTACAAACATTTGATCTTAATGCTCAGGTATAGTTGATTCATTCATGATATTTCACATTTAAAAATATTTATTTCTTTTTCAAAACAATTTAATAATAAAAGTAATTCCTGAAGTTTTCTTGTAATTGAATCTACGAAATGCTCAAAATTTACTGTGAGGAAGCTTATTGTCACTTAATTTAGGATTGGAAAACATTGGCTCCCTTATTATAGGGTATAAAGAATGAAGAAGTGAAATCTAGGCAAAAAATAAAATAAAATTGCATTTGTTTTAAATTGCATGAAATCGAGAAAGAAAATTAAATTGCATTTTGTTATTGTACAGACTCCGGTGATAATTGTCTTCATTGTTTGAAAAGTCACTTTTAGAATTGCCCTTTCGCTTCTTTAATTAATTAATGGACGATCCTCTTTTCACTTATATAATTATCGAAAAAATTAGATTTATTCTTTTGTTTCTTCTAATTAACTAAAAATTGAATACCAAATTTTAATGATAATTGTTTTATAAAATTTAAAAACAAAAGATTAATTACGCTGAAGGGCATACACCTATTGACCATGGGCACATTTAATAGGTTTTAGTGCTTAATCGGTTTTGTATGGACAAGATTAAATATTGATAGAATATTCTAGTAGTCCCAATAAATGAATGAAGTTGTGATTTCAACTACTAACTTCCTCACTATTATAAAAGACATCAATTTACATGTTTATTTTTTACTTTTACTTAATCGCTTTTTAAAATTTATTATGGTGGCTATCTGATTGCTATGTATGAGTGATTAGGGTTTCATTTTTCTAGGCCAACCTAAACTTTGGCCTTCACCAACCATGTTCTTTTTGCAAGCCATCCTTTCATTTTATGAAACCAACCAAATTAACATTTTTTACTAGTGCATGCTTGCTTTTTTAACAGCCTTCCACTTGTACATGCTTGAATAACCACAAGTTGGTAGTGTATCATTTAATACATCATTTGTTGCAAACACTCATACCAATCGGATTTCAGTCGTAGTTTTCACCTGCGGTTAATTGTAGTTTTTAACCACTTATAAGTTTCTTAATGTTAAAGAAGCTTCCTTTCGATGTTCACCATCCACTACTTAGAGGTTGTACTAGTTATTAGGACAACAAACATAATTTCAATTTTTGGGGGTTTATTTTAGTTTACAATTCAAATTTCAAATTTTAATTAGGGTTTGTAAATAAAAATTTTAAATTTAATTAGAGTTTGTAAATGAAATATGTATATCTAGATTTATCAACAGTTATATAATTGTGATTGTCTTTATAACTAGCACAACCGCTAACACGTGATGAGAATGAGAACCTCGTGGTTCCCACACATCGAGAACCAAGCCCAATATAAAATGTTTGTGGTAATTGCTTGTGGTAATATGGAAACGCTTGGGTCATGATTAGGTTGAGAACGCAGTAATTACATATCTCTTACGAATTTTAACTGGACAGGGTAAATGTTAAAAGTAAACACAGCAACGATGCCTTGATAAATGCAAGAAAGTTATGAAATACAACTGATCCATTGATTTTGGAGGACAATCAAGAATATGCCAAAGATCTTCGTAATGCATACACGATTAGGGTTTAAGGTTAACAAGATTAAAAGATCACACTGTGCCCATTATCAATAGGTGTATGCCTTTCAAAGCTATTATGATTTTCTATGTTTAATTGCATAAAACAATCAGACTGTTTTGATTGTGATTGTCTTTATGTTTAATCACATAAAATAATCATACTGTTTTGAATGAACACTCAAATACCAGCCCAAAGTATGTATGTACCAGCCCAAATTGAATTAAAAAGAAGGAAAAAATTGCATGTACATAAAATAATCATACTGTTTTGGATGAACACTCAAATACCAGCCCAAAGTATGTATGTACCAGCCCAAATTGAATTAAAAAGAAGGAAAAAAATTGCATGTACCACCCCATACCTTTCTACGTTTCCCAGTGACAGGGAATTTTACCTTTCAACGACGTTCTCCAGTGGTGGGGAATTTTACTAGCCGATACCTTTCGGCGTTCTAGCAGCTGTCATAGTTTTAACGTCATCGTGAGATATGATGATCATATCTCACGATTAATGCAGTAAGAGGCACGGATACTTATGTTAATGACTTTATAGGAGCCTCGCAACTTTCAACTTGGACTGGATGTAGGGCCTTAACAAACATGTGCAATGATGCGATTTTTCACGTGCTTCAATATTACCCAAATCAAGAAAATTAGATCGACATTTGTAACCTGTGGATTCGAATTTTTCATTAGAAACCATAATGTCCCGTTGATTAGTCAGTCTCCAACTAGCCGTTTACCAGGTCGGCTATTTGTAACGGTTAGATGCTTTATATCCTACGACCACCAACCTTTTGCTTTTCGACTCCACTTTAACGACTATCACCTCGCAATTTGAAAAAGTCTGAATTCCACTTCAGCGACACCTCGCAATTTGAAAAAGTCTGAATTCCACTTCAGCGACACCTCGCAATTTGAAAGAATCCTAACTCCATGCCAAATCTTAAATCACGGTATGAGCAAATGACCATACACCCGCTGCCGAACGGTCGAACGAAATGGTCCGGGCCAGCGTTCATCCAGTTCATCCACGAAAGGCCGGTCGGCGACCACAGGCTGTTGAATAGGGACGCGGACATGACGGAATCAGTTAGAGGTGGCCCACTTAATGTAGTCAATATTAATTATAATAATAACAATGAATTATAAAGTGACCTAGAGAGGTCGACCCTGGAGACAATAGACACTTCAGTTTATAGTAAAATTCTAATGTAAGTAAGGGAAGATTCTCATTTTGGAACTCTATCTTTCTGTGAGTTTGGAAATTCTGCAAGTACACTTCTTTGGAAAAGGTACACACCTCTCTTAGGCGCTAGAGTTATAGGGTTTGAGAACTCTCTTATGTGCTAAGTATTTTGGTGGTGAAGGTCTTTCTCTCTTGAAGAATATAGCAAAGGATTTGGTATTGGGTTTTCTTCCCTGTTGGAGAAGGTACTTCCCATGATACATTTTATGTTCTTGTGCATGGTGCTTCTTCTAGGATCTTGGTTGGTTTCACTTATTTATGGTTGTATAAATGACAAAATGGAATAACCCCATGATTAACTCTAACACATTGAAAATAAACATGGTGAATGGTAGAGCATAGGTCTTGAAAGAAACCATTGCACAAGCATCCACTGTCTCATATTTTACCGGCCATCCTCCTCTTTTATAGTAAACGTGATGAGCCTCCTAGGGTTTCCAGAATCCATACGAATTCTCTCTTCTATGGGTTTTCAGCACTTAAAACTTGGAAGTTGGGGATACCTTTGGCATAGAATAGTAATGTTCTTCAACGACATCTCCGTGGCTCTCAAAATGAAATTGAAATTTGATTTTTGGCCCTAGTTTAGGGTGTCAAAAATTTCCTCGCATATTAATTTAGATTTAAGAAACGCTCAATTAGAAAGAATCTCCTGATACTATCAAATTGATTGTTGGTATCTTATAAGTCCAATATAATCCAAGGATTCTAATTTAACCTAATCATTAAGTTTTCAAAATCACATATGAATTTCAGTTGAAACCAATCAAATGAAGAACAAAGATTTAGTAGAAGATAGGCTTGATAGAGCAAGTAGCTTCAACCCCTGGAAATCAAAGTTCTAGTCACTCTTGAAGAAGCTGATCTCTTGGATGACACAACTAAAGTTCTACCAACCACAACTACATATATAGAGAAGATAGGACAAGAAAGGAAGAAGCGATGTCAAAGAAAAAATAATCATCTATTCAAGAAGAGATCACCTCTGCCTCAGATTCTAAATCTAAAGACAACCTATGATATGTATGAAGTCTTAAAGGAATGTTTGAAAGTGACAACACTTCCTCAAAGATCTTACCTAAAGAGCCAACTTCAAAGTACCAATATGACAAAAGGACTCAGTGGCACTCTTCTTTATGAAGTTATCGAATTAGAGAACAACTAGAGACAATTGGGGAAATCATGTCTGAATGAGAAATTGTCTTAACCAATCTCCAAAATATTCTAAAAATCTTGGGAACCATTTCTCCAAAGTATCAATGGAAGAGAATCTCTACCAAATTTTGACTGATCGTCTGTGGACATATTGTACTCAAGAAGAACTTAGAGTTAGAAATAGAGGAGTGGAAGATTCTTTAGAAGAAAATCATGCTCTTTCACTTCATACAAAGAAGGGAGGAAGATTCAAAGAAATCTGTGCAAACATTTAAAATTGAAAAGTCCTCATCCAATCCATAGGTTATCAAAGAAGAGATGCATCAAATTCAGTGCTTCGATAGACAAGTATGGACATATTGCAAGAAATCATCCAACCAGGAAGAAGGGAAGAAAGACAACATGATTCCACCGTTGACATTGATCTAGATCCACCTAAAAAGAGTGAAGAGAAGAGAGGAGAAGTACTTCCTCTGAAAAGGACATGACTACAAAACTAGGTAAACTACTGATCTCTAATTTGAAGATTTCATTTTTCATATAAATGAAGGATACTATTCCTAGTACAAAAGCTCTCAAAGAATTAGGCCATTATCCTTGGAAACAAATTCCAACCATATTTAAATTTGAAATTCATTGTACAAGAACAAGGTAATGTTGTCCCTTGAATAGATAGCCCTTCCAAAGATCCGTGAATCTCAAATGGAATTACCGTAGAGTTGACAGCACCTCCCCTTTAGTAGTTCAGAGAGAGACATACCTTATTCCAATTGGATCCAGCCTGGTTCAAAGCTTGGATATATTCAAAGATATTTAGAAGGTAAAATGCTTACCTAGACTCACTTTGCAAGAAGAAGAGAAAACATACAAGCCTCTCAAGGAACATCTCGAGAAAGAAAAGAGATTATCAAGGTCCTTCACCATGAGCCACTTCATTGGTGATGAGCCTCTTTGTCTTAGAGGAGTAACAGGAGAACGGGTATGTCAAGATGCCATAACAAAAGAATACCAGTATGTATTAAAAGAATGATGTATAAGATATTGTTCGAGACTTAAGAGAAGTCATCAGAGACTTCCAAGTGGATCTATAAGATCAAACATGCACCGACAGGAAGCGTCAATAAATACAAAGAAAATATATAAATGAGGTTTCTAAAAACAAAGGAGTTAAGTTTATGATGAGACACTTGATAAAGTAATCCCAATACACTTTCATCCATACTACCATCCACAGATTTGGAAACCATTATTACAAAGGGTTGGTGATGAGAGCTTGATTTTGATGATTTATTTAGAAATCCTTGTTGTTGGATACTAGTAAGCTTTGACTTTTGATTTAGAGAAGAAGGATATGAGTATGGTGCACCACTTCTTGAGATAAGATGTATGACATAGGACCAATGAGATTTTTCCTAAATCAAAGAAAGCATAACAAAGGGGAATATTAAAGAAGTTCAATATGATTGAATACAAACTACCATATTGGATTTAAAGAAGAAAATAAATGACGACGATTCAGACGAGATTGGATCGACAGCTGATCGATCATTGATGTATTTGGTTAACACTGTGCCCGATTCATACTCATGCAATGAATGCTTGGTCAACTAATTTAGTCAACTCACATCGCACTCACTCGATAATAGTAAAGCATGTATTGAGATATATACCAGGCACAACTAGTTATGGCATTCCCGAGATATGCCTCCAAGTGTGAGATTGATTTTGCAGGATATGCCGATATAGTTTGAGCAGAGAATACAGCTGGGACCGGAAGAGCACATCTAGTTGTTGGTTTACCATGAAGTTTATGATGGTTTCCAATGGAAGGTGAACAAAACTTGGTGGCCTTGAAAGTACCATGTAGAGGCATAGTATATAACAATGAGTGTGTGAGTATCGTGGTTTCACAAGATTCTAATAAATTGATTTGACCACGAGATGGACCCTATGATGGAAACCAAGATCCGTGTGTAAGCTCCTTGAGAACCTAGTGTTTCTTATTGAATCAAAACATAGTGACATGAAGTATGCTTATATCACAGATATGATGTAGAGGAAAATTGTACACATGCAATACCTTCATACACATGAAAAGATTACATATGTACCAAATTAACTTGTTGAAAAATACCTTCCTAATTAAGAGGGAGTATTGATGACTCCAACCAAAAATCCATTTCATAGAACATCCATATTAGAATTAGAATGATGAATAATGCCTCCCTAGATAAGAGGGGAGTATTGATGAATGCAACTATGTGAAACATTCACTACTACAAACTCACGAGGTGTGGATCATTGCAAATATGTGAGTTTTTCTCTTAGCTTACAAACCGGTGAGAGAAAGCCCCTAAGAAGGGTACATGGTTCCTTCCTGAGACGAGCTAGGAACGAGATGACATCCTCCATTTAGAGAGTTGATAAGAACTCCAGATGACTCTCTTGTTTAATGTAGTGGGAAATAATATCTTTTGAGTTGGACGTGTCTGTGGCTGTGCACAAGGTGAATGTGTGAATTACCATGAGTTGGTTGCATCGTTATGAGATAGAGTTGAATATGATGTATTAGCCTCCCTTGAGCAACATAGTTGACTAGAAGACTCTAGATGATTCTCCCGTGAGCGAGGCGCTGGGAAAGAATATCCAGAGTGGGCATGCCTCGTGGACGAAGCACAGTGAATAACTTGTGAAGATCCGTTCTTTTGTGTAATGCGGTGAACCAGAGATATGGCATCCCTTTGGATGTGCCCCCAGTGGATGAACACTAGTGGGTGTATCATATCCTTTGCTATATATTGTTCAAGAGTCGCACCTACCTATAACCCTTTTATTTTAAAGGGTACAAGCTGGCCCCACCTTAATGTGATTACTAATAAATGTAAAATATAATTAATCCGGTCAATATTAATTATAATAATAATAATGATCTCAAATCGATCTGGCCCCACTGGCATGAAAATGCTCAAAAATTAGAGTGTTTGGAACCGGCCTAAACCAACAATTCATTGCGCCTATCTCGCCTTTCCTGATTCCCGTGGTATATTTATTTGTCAAACGGAGTCCGTATGAAGAACATATCGCGATCTTCCCCGCCGCCGCATCGTGCAAAATTTTGATGTCGACCACCAGACACCAGACAAGACACGGTCACCAGATGACACCGCGGGCGTGTCTCGGGTACGATGGCACGCTGGTGTCCGTATAGGACATGTGTCACCGCATGACACGGTCGCGCAATTTCCGGCGCTTTGGGCGCATTTCCGCTGACCAATTCGAGACACGGTCACCAATCGGAAGGGTGACACATACGGATGACGCCAACATCGTATGGGCAAGCGGATGTGGAAGATGACCGGATCGGTGACTGCTGACGTGGCTGATGACATGGGTAGTAACACAAACGACAGGTAATCACGCGGGCTCACCAGACGCCGACATCGCGGGCATGTCGGTTGAGGGTAAGGGTGCCACATGGTCTAATCGTATTGCCACGTAGCACCTTGTGATTGGTTGTCGGTTTGGTTATATAAAATTCGGTTATGGCTCTATCTGATTCGACCGCCGACCTTTCCTCCGGCAAGGATCGACGGGTCATTAATCACCGCTTCCCATGGTGGTGGCTTATTATGTTTAATGGCAAACAATATTTGAATTGTTTAAACGCTTAATTCGAGAACAAGGGCTTCAGCCCCTAATTCAAGATTTTATTTGTGTTAAACATATGACCACATATATAATATTTATGCACGGGGTTATGGACCATACCATATACACGGTTATGGTTATTGTAACCATTATAACAACCACCATTATAATCACGTGACCAAGTATAACATTTAACGCTATGGGATTTTTTGCCGCGTGGCTCTTATTATCACATATGATCAATTGTCGGCGCTACCGTGGGTGTATTCACAAGATACGCGAAGGGCTAGCTGCGGCCACATGACACCATACCATCTTTGCCAAGAGGGGTGCACTAACAAAGGGGGATTAAGGCCTGTTTATAACTATTATATGGTTATGAAGTGGTTTTTTAACCAACTTTATGCTTTTAATTAATTAAAGCCATTTTAATGTAATTAAGCCTATTTTGGGAGTTATTAGGCATTTTAGAGCCTCAATTCGTGGAGGAAGCTGGAGATGGATAACCAACTTCCCACTATTTAACCAAGGCCATTTTGAGGCCATGGGGACATCTGTGAGAAATTCAGATGAGATGCCGAGGAGAAGCCGGTCAAAGCCATTGAGGCAGAAGCCGTTGAGAAGGAGAGATGCTATCGACCGCTTTCGAGTTCCGACATCCATTTCAAAAGCCGTTTTTGTGGTGGTTCCGGTGATCTGGGCAAACAAGACCAGATTAGTCTAGAAGCTATTCGGCATTGTAAAGATGTACATTGAGCTTTTGAACAGAAATAAAAGCCTCCCCCACAAGAGAAAAAAAAGGCCCGGAGACATAGCCAAAGTTGTGCCGAACTCCGTTATCAACCTATGCATTATGGTTTATTGTTTTCATTGGCATTTCAGATCTGAAAATATGTTATCTATTGCATAATTCCTTTTTCTCTTTATTTCGTTAAGTTTCCCAATGGTCAATTAATGCATGCAATTAAAAACTCAACCATAAGTCATTCAAAATCGTGACTGATCAAGTGGTATCGAGCTAGTTGACGCTGGATTTGAGTTTTGCATGTTAACCGTGAAAAGCAATGTCGCGGAAGGCGAAGCTTATCCAGAATCCATTAATTTTATTGAGAAAAAGAGCTTCTCAAAGTGAGAATTTGGCATCGGAAGAAGGGATTTCAAGATGAGAAAGAGTTCCAGAAAACACTTTTGCCATGCCTGAGATGTGTTTGTACGCAGATTACTTGAACGGAAGCTGCCTAGTTTGGGTAATTTTCAAAAGGAATAAGTGAAGAAGAGGACCAAATGATTCCTCCTTCACTTCTCCATCAACACCTCCTTCTCCTTCTTCGTTCAGTTCTAAATCTAGTGAAAAGAAAAATGTCCATAAAAATAAACATGAAATTACTGTTAAACTTCTTGATGTAAAATTTGAGTTGCCCATATATATGATGGTGAAGTAAATGCAGGAAAACTTGATAACCGAATGAGACAGATGGAGTTATATCATACAGCAATAGATCAAGGAGGAGGCCACACAAATCAAGTTGGCATGTTTGAGGCTTGCAGGTACATCTCTTATCTTGTGGCAAAGCAAGATGCAAAAGGAACACAAAATGTGGGTACGTATTCCATCATGGAAGATTTCATTTCTGCAAGACTTAGGAAACAATTATATCCTTGGGTTATAAAGAAAAGCAATCATTGAATGGCAATATTTAAAAACTAAGAAAATGACAAAAGGTGCAAGAATACACCGATGATTTGGGGAAATATTGGCATTAATGTTAGACATCTTGAAAACACAAGAAACCCTTATGAAGCATATATAGGAGGTTTGCCCGTGCATATTAGAAACACTATTTCATGTTTGGACCCACTAACACTGATGAGGTTTCTGTTCAACATGCATATTGAAGCAGGAAAGCAGTGTGTTAGGAATCACGATTCAAGGAAAGAGGACAAGAGTGGTATGGCGACAATGGGAAAGAATGAAAATGTAGTGTCAAAGAAGGAAGAAAAGCCTTCTTGAAAGCATTGCAAGAAAAGAGGACATGATGAGGAGAGATGTTGGCATTTGCATCCCGCAGAAGAGTGCCAAAGTGGTTCAAAGAAAGAAGGGAATGCAAACAAGGGCGCGACATCAAAACCTATGAATTGGGATCGATTCGTGTGATGAAAAGATCCGTTGGTTGGTATGACAGGAAAAAATGGTGAAGATATTGATTGTAGAAATAAGTTGTTTCGTATAAGAGTAATCATGTGACACACACTAAGGTAGACACATTAATTGACAACGGATCTCAATCTAATCTAATCTGCCAGAGTTAGTTAAGAAATTGGGATTAAAACATAGATGCATCATAAGAAGCCTTACACACTAAATGGATAAGCAATCATCATCAAAATGCACATAATAAACAATGCACAATCAAATTTGCAATTTCATCTGCTATGTGGATGAAGTAAATTCTGTGATAAGCTGTGTCGCTAAGAATGTGAATGATCTTTAGGTAGTCCATATACTTATTTGATCGTATAGCAATCTTCACGCAATTGTAAAGAATCAATATCATCACTTCAAAGGTGTCATGATTATGTGGTTCATGCTCATCAGATAAAGGCAAATAAAAACACTCAAACAAAGGGAAAAATTAACGAATGAAGAGCCAAATGAAGTAATTGATCTACAAGAACAAGATATGGTTGTTGAATGGAAATGAACTATAGGTTGCTTCAAGATAAGCTCATGTCGCAAGGTGATATCTAAAGTATATCAAGACATTTGCGTCGCCTTTGATGCCGGCCATTAGCAATGTTTTCATGGATGATAGTAGTCGAAAAGATGACAAAGTTGTACCGGCTAACATATACCGCTTCATTGTCATGATTGTGTTACGATGACGTGGATGAGACAAAATGTGACGAAGTTCGAGATATACGCGGCCTTCATCCCCAGCTTTTTTGATCGACAAGAACCTTTTGGGGACAAAGGTCTTATTGTGGGAGGTGATCCCAAATCGGATTCGTATTCACAGGCATGAAAATGCTAAAAATGAGTGTTGGAACCGGATTTCCAACCAACACTACGTCCGCCTGCCTTCCTAATTCTGCGGTATATTTAGCTTTATCAAACATAAACCGTATGGAAGATATCACATTCGGCCCCGGGCCAAGACAAACAGCAAAATTTTTGATGTCGATCAGTATTCGCCCGTACAACCGTATAAAGATGGCCATGTCACCGTACAAGACATGGCAGGTCTGCATCGATGACACATGGTAGGTCCGTGACAGACACGTGGCGTGCAGTTTTAGCGCTTTGGGCGCATAGCTGGACCATCCGGTGACATGTGGCACCACCGAAGGGTGACATGTGGACCGGATGACGCCGCGATCGCATCGCAATTGACGGTAAGGCATGACCAGGATCGTGATTTGCCGATGGGACGACATGGCGGCCCATTAAATGACAGTGGCAAAGACGCGGTCCAATCGTGATGTCGACACGGCATGTTTTGTTGAAATGCTATGGTGCCACGTGGCACCCCGGATTGGTTTGTCGGTTTACAGTGTAAATTTTGTTATGTATTCGACACCAACCGGGTCGACCTTTCTCCTCGGCAAGGGATCGACGGCTGGGCTAACCACCGCCTCTACGGTGTTTCTTGTTATACGAATGGAAAACAACATATTTGAATTGTTTAAACGTTGATTTGAGTATCACGGCTTAGCCCCACTCCACGGTTTTGTATTATGTTAAACATATGACCACATATATAATATTTATGCACGGGGTTATGGACCATACCATGCGCGGTTATAACTATTGTAACCATTATAACAGTTGGCGCGGTTATAACTAATGTGACCGTTATAACATTTAACACATGGATTTTTTTTAAGCCATGGTTTCATTACTTGCCATATGATCAATTGTCGTATGCTTAATAGTGGTTCATGATAGCCTGCTGGCTACAAGGCCACATGACACCATACCTATCTGCTAAGAGGGGTGCGCACCCAGAAGAAGGGGCTTAAGCCTGTTTATAACTATTATATGGTTATGAAGTGGGTTTTTAACAAACTTTTATGCTTTTAATTAATTGTGCTTCATTTTTAGTGTAATTAAGCCTATTTTGGGAGTTATTGGGCATTTTAGAGCCTAAATCGTGGAGGAAGTTGGAGATGCATAACCAACTTCCCAGCTATTTAACTAAGGCCATTTTGAGGCCATGGGACAGCTTTGAGGGCATTCAGAGTAGATTTATACTGAAGGGAAACCAAGAAAAATCCATTTTTAGGTAGAGAATCTTTTGAGGTGGAGATGTTGTCGGATGATTTCTGAGAGTTTGGTATATCTGTTTCAGGTGCCGTTTTTTTGTGCAATATTCTAGAGATCATTGTGAACATGACCATATCAGTCTTGAGACCATTCAACATTGTGAAGATGTACTATTGATCTTTCAAAAATAAATAAAGAATCTCCCCCATAGAGAAAAGGGCCTTGAAGACGAGGGGCAAAGTTGTGTCGAACTCCTCATATCAACCCAGGCATTATGGTTTGCAGTTTTTCATTGCATTTCAGATCTACAAATATGTTAATAATGTGATAATTCCTTTTCTTCATTCTTCTGTTTCCCAATGGACAATTAATGCATGCAATTAAAAACTCAACCATAGTCATTCAAAAAATCCTGACGGATCAAATAATAATGAATTATAAAGTGACTTAGAGAGGTCATCCTGTTGAGCCAATAGACACTTCATTGATAGGACAAGTCTAATATATAAGTAAAGGAAGATTCCCCATTGTGGAATCACACTTTTCTGTGAGTTTGGAAATTTCAGCAAGCACTTCTTCTAAAAAAGGTGCACACTTTCTTGGGTGTTAGAGTTCTTGGTTTTAGCACCATTTGTGTGCTAGGTCTTTTCTTGGTGGTGAAGGTCTTTCTTCAAGAATATAACAAAGGATTTAATGAGTTGTCTTTCCTTGTTAAGAAGGGGTTTCCTGTGATACATTTTTGTTTTTGTGCATGGTGCTTCTTGTGATCTTGGTTTTGCAACATTTATGGTTGTATTAAAGGATAAAATGGAATAAACTTCATGTTGAACTCCAACACATTGAAAAATCAACATGTTCATCAAGGCTCAACTTGGGAGTTACAGAATGAATACTTGGAGATGATACCAATTCTTTTTCCTTGTTGGTATTTTTTTTTGGAATTATGATTGAGGGGTTGATTGTTACCATGTATCTCCTTATAAAATCATGAATTCCTATAGAAACTTTGTGTATTTAATATTAAATGATATATTTGTTATCCTAAGCGTGTATTAGATCCCATTTTTTCTTCGTCCTTCCCTTATCTGTTGATGAGGTATTGGTGTGAGAGTAAATCTAGTGTACAAGGTGGTTTCATCCATGTATTATAAACTTGTATCATTGAAATTATTATTATTGTTATCATGGGCTGGCTACCTTTTTTTCCAATTTTTTGTGTCGTCTTGTGTTCTATTTCTACCACACCAAACTATATTTGAAACTCTATGTTTTTTTGCCCCATTTTGTTATCTACAATAATTTAGAACTCCATTCATAGGTGTGGTAGGGTTTACAAATCGAGTCACCTTTTCTTTGAATAAAATAATGTACATCTTCACTTGAAGCATCTTCCTTTCACTCCAATTATCCAAGGAATGTGTTATTGGTACCCCATTTTACAAATTTGTGCACTAAACATTCCTTGAACCTATATTTTGTTTGCTTTATTTTGTTGTTAGCAAATATTTAGAATTATAGTCACAAGTGTGGGAGGGTTTACAATTCAAAACATATTCTCTTTGAATTAATTATGAAGATTATTGTTTAACCTTTTATTTAGTATTTCTTTATAAGATTTTATTTTTTCTTTTCCATCAAGAATAAAATAATTTACATCTTTGCTTGAAACATCCTCCTTTGACTCTAATTCTAAGTTAAATCATTTATTGATAACCTTTTATAAAAGAATCAATAATTTATCTCTTTGCAATATGTTTTTCTTTTCTAACATTAATTGTATTTATTTAGGAACCTAATACTTATTTATTAATATAGATGGATACTCTTTAGGGGGCTCATGACATTAATAAATATAAAATTTGAAAACTTTGAGATGTATTTTTTCTTTCCATATTTTGAATTTTTTTCTATTATTTCCACCAGCATTATTTCATTTTTTATATTATTTTCCATTAAACATAAGTTTAGAGTTTATTTTATTTTTAAGGGTTTGAAATAGTAATTCCTAATAATTTGTCCAAACCATGCTTATATATAGGCATCGAGTATGTTAAGTTTACACAAAAATTATGATTAAACCATTTTATTATATCATGAAGTGCACTATATATGATGTTTGTTTCTTAAAATACAAACATCATTTCATTTTTTTCTATATTATTCTTACTAAACATCAAGTTTGGAGTTTATTTTATTTTTAAGGGTTTGAAGTAATAATTCCTAATAATTTATCAAACCATGCTTATACATAGGCATCGAGTATGTTAAGTTTACACAAAAATTATGATTAAACCATTTTATTATATCATGAAGTGCACTATATATGATGTTTGTTTCTTAAAGTACACACATCCTTTAAACTAGTTGGAATCTTAAAATGTAAATATATTGCATCACAAAATTGTGGGTCTTAATACTCATTAAAGTTAATTCAACTTCCATCTAGACTTGTATGCAAAACCATATCTTTTTGGTAGAAAAAAATATTTGGCATCACTCCCATTACTTTAGATTGTGAAATTTATTCATATTGAATTAGAAGTTTAGATCTACTCACAAATATGTTAAGTTCTAAACTATTTTTATGGAATTCACATTTCTGTGTAACCATTTTTTGGCTCAACAATCTCTAAAAACATGTCCATATATATAATGAGAAAAGCATTCTTTAAAGATATATGAAGCATGAGAATTCATATATAAGATGATTCTAGATATGCCCTTATATCTCATGCATGGAAATTTATGTTATGAATACCTTGTTACAAATCTAAAATGATAAATATACAATGGTACAATACCACAAATTAAATGGAATACTCTAAATACAAAATGTTCAAGACACAAACTAGGTGTGTCATTTTATCTCCTACATGAAAATTTATATTATATTCCATTTTTTTACAAATATAATTATTAATATGAAATACTCTTAAGAAAAAATATTTCCAGACATAAATTAGACATATCATTATATTTCTTACATGAAAATTTATATTATGAGTACCTTGTTACAAATACAAAATGATAAATATACAATGGTACTACTCCAATGGAATACCATAAATTACAAGGAATAAATTGAATACAAAATATTTCAAAAGATACAGAATAGATGAAGCTATATGATAAGGGAACTAAAGGCCATAAATTACAGGAATAAATTGAAGAAAAAGTGTTTCAAGACATAAAATAGATAAAACTGTATGATAAGGAAACTAAAGACCATAAATTACAAGGAATAAATTGAAGAAAAAAGACACAAAATAGATGAAACATGAAACTATATGATAAGGGAACTAAAAACCAAACCACATTCACCATCATCCATATCTTAGATTTCAATGAATTTAAAAGAGAACAGTTATTTTCATCCATATCATATTCACCCTCACATCACTAACATGTAAGAAAATAACATGTAAGAAAAGGAAGGTACTCCTCCTCATTCTAATTACATAAGTATGATAAAAGAACCAATTATCCCTTCTTTCCTTGAATTATAATAATTCTTTCCTTGAATTATAATAATGTGATAAATAACCTTTGCTTCTTCTACCTCTTTTTGAAACAAAAAAGTGCAAGAAAGCGTTGGTTCTCCTTCTGCTCTTTCATAAAATTATTAATGTGTGAAAAAATAAAGGTGTTCTTCCATTTCATTCAATATATAGTAGTCGTAGAAAGAGTTGGTGGGCATTATCCTCCTCACTTGAATTTATTAATGTGTGAAAAAATAAAGGTGTTCTTCCATTTCATTCAATATATAGTAGTCGTAGCAAGAGTTGGTGGGCATTATCCTCCTCACTTGAATGAAGAAGTGTGAGAAAGTGCTAGAGCCCCTTTTCACTACCATAAAAGTATTGAAATGTGAAAAATGAGGGTGCTCTTCCTTTCTAATTACAACAAAAATGTGAGAAAGGGTCACTATTTCAAAAATCCGACAACATAAACATGTACAAAATTATAAATCTTCGTTGTTCTTTAAAATTGATTTCTGAATATAGAAATGGATTCATCTTGCTAAAACACCTCTTGGACACTGATTATATAGACTTAACCATTCAAATCTGCTTATCCAACAATTTCTCACCAAATTTGAGACAAATATCCTAACAAAACTTAGAAATTTTACACTCACAACATAAATATTTAGGATTAATTAAATAAAAATTCTAGTTTAATGGTTTTTTGTGTAAAAGGTTTTTTTTTTATGTGTTTCCTTTTATTCTCCTTTGTAACTATATAATTAGGATAGTCATGGATATGTTCTTTAAACATAAATAGATTTTATGATTTATCCTTCTCAATATTATCTGTACCCGATATATGGCTTACTGTTTCTAATTATGATTTCTATTTAAAATATAATGGAGGGTCATTTATTGATGATATGTAAATTATTTTACTTTTTCATTAATATATTTTCTCAGGTGGTCATATTGACTGGATTGTGCACTCCCTCTTGAAATATTATAAGTGCATAATATATTGGTGTATTAAACTTTAATCTATTTATGTGAGCAATTTCCTAGTGTCTCAATCCTACAGATATTTTGTTTATCTAACAACTTAGAATTTAAAACTGTCTCTAGTGTTCAACTTGTAGACATATTTTGCTTCATCGAACAAATTTTAGAATTTTAAGGTTACAAGTTAATATATTCCTTATGACATTTAGCATAGATATATTTTTATTTATCAAATTTTAGGAATCTAGTGGGTTGAGACACATTTCTTTATGTCATTTATTGTTTTCAGTTAGTGTGGATTTTGGACAACTTAGACATTATTTGTTTTTGTACTTATCATAAAGTTACAAGGTAATGTTATTTTGACAATTACATAAGGAATTAGAGATGGAGTTGGATAGCATGGTAAATCTTACATTGCAAATTCTCATCTTGAAGGCAATGAATGAAATCTCTTTTCATGAATTTTGTTTTAATATTCAATATAAGAGATTTTATAATATCATCACAATTTTATAAAAAATAATGAAAAAAAATATACACATCTCTAAGGTAGTTTATTCTAGAAAAATATACACATTTCTAAGATTACACTTTATAAAAATATTGAAAAATATACACATCTCCTCTAAGGTAGTTTATTATAGAAAAATATACACATTTCTAAGATAGTTTATCCTTCAATCTGTAGAACACCTTAGTTATATTTGTAAACAAACATGGTAAATTCTTTATTGAAAAGACTTCCTAGCTCTATTAGTCTGAAAAGTTAACATAATATATTTTTATATATATCATTCTTTAAATTTAAAATTGTGTTTTAATTTTTTTATTTTTTACATTTAATAAAATTTAATTTTATAAAATGTAACTTAATCAAATCTTTTATTATATTTTTTCGATAGATGAAACATATTTGAACATCAAATAATAGTTTTGTATACCATGAACCGAGACCATATAAATTTATTTTAATATCATTCTTTAAATTTAAAAATTAAGTTTAATTTCTTATTTTTACATTTAATAAAATTTAAAATTATAATTTTTTATAAAGATATAACTTAATTTAATTTTATTATATTTTTGAAATTTTAATAAAACAAAATTATTATTATTATGATTTATTATTATTATTATTACATTTTTATGTAATAAAAATATGATATATAAAATTTACAAATTGAATGATAAATCAATAAATTAAAAAGTAGATAAACTAATTGGAAATGGGTACAATTAATCATCTTTTAATCTAAAATTTTAATCCTCGATGGCTAACAATTAAAAGATACCTGCACATCCACGCGAATTGATTAATCCTTTGAAATTACCCTCATGAATTATTAGGAGACATTGTATTGCATTACACAATTTGGATACTTGATGAGCTTTCATATTGATGTCGTGGACACTTTGATGAGAGTTTCATATCGATGTCAAGCCAAGGAGCGGAGTTTTAGTAATGTATGATTCCAGTGTCCTAAGATACAAATGGTATAGGTGTGATTATTAATAGGAACCTGCCAAATGTAATTTATTTTATGATAGGATCAGTTATGATTCAGCACAAATACATAATTGTGACTCTGATGAACGCCGAAGGCATAAGAATGTTAGTAATTTCAATATGATTAGGTAAATGTTAAAAGTAAAAATAGTTAAATAAAATGTATCTAAAAAATACAAGAGATTATGAAGAGTAACGTTCCATTGATTTGGGAGATCACTAATATGAAGAGTAAATCTGGTTCATTGATTTTTGAGGACGACTAAGAATATTCCAAAGATCTTTAATTGCTAGCCATCAAATTAGGAATTTTAAATTAAAAGATACTGATTAATTGTACCCATTGCCAATAGGTATAAGCCTTTCGGCATAATAATAATTGTGATTGTAGTTGCCGAGTTGAGAGCAATAATGAAATATTTAGCTAAGAAATACCAAGGACATGGTGGTAGTTGCGATCTGTTGGGACGCACAGAGGTAGAGCAAGATGTGGTGCGAGGTGGAATCTCAACAATTTCATTCTCCATTTTATGCGATTATAGAGCAGGTTTTCATAAATCCGTTGAATTTCATTCTCCATTTTATGCGATTATAGAGCAGGTTTTCATAAATTCGTTGAATTTCATTCTCCATTTTATGCGATTATAGAGCAGGTTTTCATAAATTCGTTGAAAGTATTAGGCACCATGGAGGAGGCATTGGTGGGAAGGAACGTGGAGTCATCGTGCACCTTTGATGGAGAGGAAAAGAAAGGCCGAAGAATCTCTTGCCCTCTACCGGGACGGCCAGAGATCGAATCCTGACGGTCGTATAATATAAGCTTTTAAAGGGCCGAAAGGGTTTACCAAGCGGTCCCAACTTGCAAGTATGTGTACCTTCAATGCGGAAAAACCTTAATATTCAATCGTTTTGGAACTGTACAACGTTTGCTGTCACCTGTATTTGTTTGACACCGATCTTTAACTCGAAGTACATGTTTGTCTTTTCTTTTGGTTATATGTTGTTTCAATTTTCTTGGGTTTTCTGGATTTTACCTGTTTTACAACACTCATTATTTCTGGATTTGATCGATTATTTCTGGATTTGATCGGTTTTACAACATTTGATCTACGTTCAGGGTATATTTGATTCATTCATGGATATTCACATTTAAAATATTTATTTCTTTTTCAAAACAGTTTATTAATAAAGTAATTCCGGAAGTTTTCTTGTAATTGAATCTACGAAATGCTCAAAATTTACTGCGAGGAAGCTTATTGTCACTTAATTTAGGATAGGAAAACATTGGCTCCCTTATTATAGGGTATAAAGAATGAAGAAGTGAAATCTAGGCAAAAAAATAAAATAAAATTGCATTTTGTTTTTAAATTGCATGAAATCGAGAAAGAAAATTAAATTGCATTTTGTTACTGTACAGACTCCGGTGATAATTGTCTTCATTGTGTGAAAAGTCAAGTTTAGAAAATTCCTTTTGTTTTTTTAATTAATTGGACGATCCCTCCTTTCACTTATAATTATCAGAAAAAAAAAATTAGATTTATCTTTTTACTTTTCTAACTAACTAAAAATTGAATACCAAATTTTAATGATAATTGTTTTATAAAATTTAAAAACAAAAGATTAATTACGTGAAAGGCGTACACCT
>SNQJ01S0073512.1:37746-49883 GCA_010110895.2 Picea sitchensis | reverse complement strand
CTTTATTGGGTGAATGGAGTCATCACTGTATTTCTAGTAAACACCCTTGGAGAAAAATCATACAGAGAAAAATCAGATTTCAGCCGAGTCTCATAAAACCTTTGAAACATAATTAATTATTTATCTCAAGTTAGGATATTAATATGTTTCCTTTTCCTGAAACCGAGTTTATATTTCTTTAAGATAATCAAAACAACTTTAACTTAAGTATCAGACTTTGGTTGATTTCGTTCGGATCAAGGCACAATAATTTTAACAATTTATTTAGGGAATCCCTTGTCAGTTTAGGATGTAAATATTATCGGAAAGAGAACTAGCTACCAGAGTTTGTTTATACATCTGTGACAGCCTTACATATATCATAGATATTTCTTCACTGCCCGCGAGCCTGTTCAATACCCCGGTGAAGTTATCTACATCTCCCATTGAATTTCCTTTCACCACTTCAATTAGCATTTTGCGTTTTATTTGAGATGAGAGAAATCATTTTATGAATTTCCTTTCATCATCTCTTTTGGACGAAATGGGGGCAATCGATTTCACGAATTTCCTTTCACTATTTTTCTTGGACTAGATGGGGACAATAATTTTATGAATTTCCTTTCACCATCTATCTTATATTTTATTATAATTTTGAAGTGGGGGCAATCAAATTGTACGTATCATACATGGATGATATCTGCTTAATATTTAACAATGAAGGTCTGTCAACTATTTTTGATTGTACTATGAGCTACCTCTCATCCGATCTTCAATACATCTTTTCCTATAAGGAGGATCTTATGGGGAATTTTTATTTTCCAAGGATTTTCCTTGAGTGAATTAATCAATTAAAATTTGTTAGAAGAGCTAAAGTTACCAGGATTAGCCTAGACATAATTTCTTTCAGTTAAAATTAGAGGAACGAAAAGATTTTCGCCTAATCGCGTTTTGAAGATATGTTTTTCAGTTTTCAGAGGTAAGGTTAAAATCTTTCTTTATGTGAAGATTTAAAATCAGGTAGTGAAAATCATGATAGAGTGAAAGATTTTAGATATGTAAATTGAAAACAAAACGAGGAGTCAGAGGGTTTGAAAAGGAATCTTATTTCCGCATAAGTTCACTTATCTATTATCGAATTTCTCTTTTATCCTTCTTTTCTTTTCTTTTTATTTCATTTTTGTCTTATTTTCATTTGATTCAAAAATATAGAAATTTATACTTTCTGATCTTTGATCAGGTGATTATATTTACGAGAGTGGAACCTTGTTTATATCCAATAGGATTTATTTCAATCTTTAAGATTAAACAAAGTATAGAAGTTCATACCTCGGATTTTATTTACATTTTCAATCAAACCAACTGTTAATTTATCACCTGTTTTGAGAGAAATAACTATTTTGAAAACTAAGCGTTAGATTCCACTACCTCCTTATTTCTCATCTAACAATAAGTATTTTGCATAAAAAAGAAATAATCAGAGAGTTCCGCATAATAGAAATGATAAGCAATAAATATATTTTCTTATTTCTTTTCAGAATATTAAATAAAACTAGGTTTATTTAAAAGTAGAATGCAGACAACCTACAAAGGAAGATAAACCGGTATATACAGTGGTAATGTGAAACATGTTTATTGCATAAAATGTTTTAAATAGTAAATAGTGCCCATTGATAGGGGTGTCCAAAGTTTTCCTGTCGAGATTCTCCAGTAGGAATGAATTCTTTCCCTCTGTAGATGCAATCCTGAATGGTCCGAACTAGAGATGATCGAACTTGTCGTGTTTGCCTGCATCTTCTTTCCCGACATCCCATTTTAAAACTAGATCACCAGGAAGAAAATCCCCGTCTTTCGATTTTTTGTCGAAAAGGGATTTCATATTATCTTGGTATTTTTGGAGTCTGTCATCAACTTCAACCATGTTTTGCTGGACTTCGATTATTTGGTTTATCCTCCTCGTTACGTCATTCAACTCCTCATTTGAGTCTTGCCACAACTTCATTACTGGAAGAGCCATATTGATAGGAAGGACAACATCAATACCATAAACCGTCTGGAAATGGGGACATGCCTATTGATTTCTTAGTGTCGATCCGGTTTTCCTATAAGGCGTACTTTAGGAGAACGTGCCAAGCCTTCTTATTTTCCATTAATACTTTCTTGATTATATTCATCAAAATTTTGTTGGATGATTTAGCCAACCCATTTCCCTGTAGATAATAGGTTGTAGAATGCCCCAACACAATGTTGTACTTCTAACAAAAGCTTATCATTGCCATAGATTTGAAAGCTTGGGTGTTGTCTATAACTATTTTCCAGGGGCAACCAAATCTAGATAGGATGTTCTCCTCCAAAAAGTTTATAACTACCGAATCTGTGGCATTCCGAGTTGGAATGGCTTCAACCCACTTCGTGAAATAATCGGTAGTAGTCAAAATCCCTTTGTGTTGGGTGCTTGACTGTGGGTGGATTTATCCGATGAAGTCAAGGCCCCATTGTTGAAAAGTAGCCTCTATTTTGACTGGGACTAGAGGTAGCGCATGGAGATTTTGTTTTCCAGAGAACAATTGGCAAGGGTTGCGGGCTCTGACCTTAACATTCACATCAGTAAATAACTTTGGCCAATAATATATGACTCTTAGAATCTTATAGGCTGTGGCCCTCCATGCGTGATTTCCTCCATACACTCCCTTATGAAATTCATTTATGACATTCTTTGTTTCAGGTTCTGTTAAACACCGTAGCAAAAAACCTAGAGGGTCTTTCCAGTACAATTGACCTTCAGTAATAAAATATTTAATTGCATGTAGCTTCAACGTTCTTGCCTTGGACAAAGTCACGTCGCTCAGGCACTGAAGGGTGAGGATATACAAAACGATATCACGATACTAGTTATAGGAAGAAAACTTATTCTCGATCTAAACTGTAGGGTTTCGATCATCAAGTTCGTCTATGTCTGGGATATATCCGTGTGTTTCCAGGTGATTTATACTGAGTGCCCTGAAATTTGATTTTGCTAGTAATTTCGCCAGACCCTGACCTTTGACCAACTTGGTCGGTTTTACTTCTAGATAGAACTCCTAAATTTTGGCTAACCACCGACCTCTCCTACCATCATTGTCTGGTTGTACCAATATATCTTTGACCGAGCTTGTTGGGACACAAGTGATTATTCTGGAATGCAGTACATATGTCTTGAAAGATTTGAGAGCTTTCACCATCGTGTAGGATTGCTTTTACAGTATATCGTATCTTGATTCAGCGTCTCTGAGACTCTTACTAAAAAAGGCTATCGACTGCTCGAAACCTTCCTTGTTATTTTGTAGGAGTACAATTGTGATAGTATGTTCCGGTGCGAAAGAGAAGATCAAGAATTCTTTAGTATAGTCAGGACTAGCTAATACCGGGGCTTCACTTATATCTTTCTTAACTCGCTCGAATGACGCTTTATCTTCGACAGTCCATTTGATTGCACTATCTTTCTTCAGCATATCTGTGATTAATTTGACAATTTTAGGAAAGTTAGGGATAAACCTTCTCAAAAATTTATTTTTCCTAAAAAAGACTTGATTTCTTTTTTATTTCTAGGAATGTTTATTATGTCAATAGCCTCGATTCACTTGGGGTCAACCTTGATTCCATATTTCAAAACTATATGACCTAGAATCTTGCCTTCTTGCATAACAAAATGACACTTTTTAGAGTTTAGAGACAAACCAAATTTTCTGCATTTCTCAAAGGTTTGTTTGAGCTGAACCGAATGTTCTGCATCAGAATTTGAGAAGACTGTTAGATCATCTAAGTAAATAACAAAAAATTTGTATCTCTCACTAATGAAATCTATATCCATTGCTCTTTGGAAGGTGGCCCCTGCATCATCAATCCAAATGACATTTTATCATACATGAAAGTTCCTTCAGGGATGACCGATTTAAATTTCTGAAATCCACGCAAATCCTTATTTCTCCACTTTTCTTCCCGACGGGTACCATATTTGCTACCCATTCAGAATACCTAAGTGGAATGATAATCTTTGCGTCAAGAAGCTTTTTGACCTCTCTTTCTATTACTGGTAAAAGGATAGGATTGATCTATCTCAGCTTCTGTCTAAAGGGTTTGATACCATGCTTCAAAGGAATCTTATGTTCAATTACAGAGGTATCATAAGTTTTTAAATCATCATAGGACCATGCAAAGACATCTTTATACTATTTAAGAAATTCAACATATTTACTCTTCACTTGAGATGGAAGGTATTTAAATAACTTGATGATATTAGGATCTTCTTTGGTTCATATATCGCAATCTTCAACCTCTTCGGGCTGAGGTCGTAGGGTATATTTTAAGGGTATATCATCTTGGTCAAACAATCTCTCTAAGGGTATCATTTCTCTAGGGATCTGATTGTTCTTAAGTAAAAGCATTCGGTGATTTGTGATCTTATCTTGGAACGTTTCAAGATCTTCCCCTTCTTGCATGATCTAGATATGATCGTTCTAGTTTTCTTGATCTATATGAGTCTAAGATAATTCATCAACCATTTCTAGAAAGTGTTTAATCTGCTCGCCATCTTCAAAAACCTACCAGTGTTGCACATTATTTGGGATTGAAGGTCTGTGTCTAATTTCTATATAATACTTCAATTTTAGGACAGTGGGCAGGACGAATGTCATGGCTGCTTTGGATAAAGAGTCTGCATGTTGATTTTCCATTCTGGGAATGTGATGAATGTTGAAAGATGAGAAGAAATTCTCAATAAGATCCCAGGCGCAATTTATGTATGGCCTTAGCCTTGGATGTTTAGCTTGATATTGCTGCTTGATTTGTTTTACAATAAGTTATGCATCACCATAAACTATTAGATTATCAATTTTTAGTTTCGTAGCAGCCTCTAATCCTAAAACCAGAGCCTCGTACTCAACAACATTATTTGTACAATCGATTTCCCACTGTAATCTATATGAAAAGGGGATGGGGTACTCATCTCCAGGTGCAACAAATAACACTACAAATCCTCCCCCTTCGCAGAACGAAGTGCCATCAAATTTTTTTTTCCATACTCCTTCTTTACTATTTACACTTTTCTGTGGTTTTTCCATTTTTTTGTTTTTTTCTTCTATACATTCTTCAAAATCATCGTCTATTGATAAAATACAATTTCCTAGATCCCGATCGACAACATAGACTGGATAATTGTTTGGGTTTTGGGGGTCACTTACAGTGTATGCCAGTCCAGTCTCCCTGTATAGTCGAGTAAATTGTCCACCAAAAATTGGGATCATAGTGTATGCCATGTCTTGTTGAAGTGTTCCTCCAAGTTTTGCACCCCAAGACCTGGATAAAAGCATGCCATACTTGGTAGGGATTTCAACAACGACTACATCCATAAGGATACTCTTTACAGGAATTTGTGCAAGATTCACTACTAGATCCTTGATCATGCCCAAACACTTAACCTTTATGGAATCAAAAGAATATGAGTCCTGATAAGGTCTAGTGATTTCAAGGCCCAATTTTTCCATAATAACTTTAGGCATTAAGTTGTGAGAGGCCCCAGAATCTAACATGCAATTATGAAGTAAGTGATCATGCACAGTTAAGGTAATATAAAAAGGAGCTACAAAATCCTTAACATTTTCAATGTGCAGACCAAACATAATCGTAGGATTTTCATCTTGTAAATTTATTACGTCTGCATGACATTCCGCATCAAAAAAATTGATCATTTTAGCGATCTGTTTGTTTTAAATCAGATTCTTGGCAAGCTCAACTAGGGGCATGGGGATTTTAATTTTACTTATTTCATTTTCTAAACTAAAACCTCCAGTTGCTTTTTCGCCTTCCCTAGTTGAAGTTTGTGCTTCTATATTCTTTGTTTTCTTGGTTTGTGTTGCTCTGGTTTCAACTGTTTTGGTTTGGGTAGCTTGTTTTTCAACTAGTAGTTTAGTAACAATTGCCTCCTTCGCTTTATTCTCTTGGAACATGGGTATACCTAGGGTTCAACGCTACAACAATGCACCAAAAAAACCCTAACTACAAGCCCTTTCGACAACACCTGCGAAGTAGATGAAGTCTCACTCGAGGTAGAGGCAGGGGTGGTTGCAGGACACAGGTGTCTGCAACCTTAGCTGGGACACATATATGTGATTATAAAACTTAATAGAGAACTTATAACCGTTAGTTCATCATTAGTTAACCAATATCTACTTCACAGATAAAACAAAGCATCGCAACATTCACCCTGATCTAATGTATATAAGCACTTAACAAAGGAATTAGATCAGATCTAACAGATTCAAGCACTAAGCAATTTCACAGATGTCAGATCTATCATCCAGATTCAAGCACTAAGCAATTTCACAGATGTCAGATCTATCATCCAGATTCATCATAAGCACAAAGCATAAACAAATCTATCTATCTATATCAAAGCACTTAACACATTACACATAAACACATAAACACATCAAAACATCGCACAAAGCAGAATAACACAGTATTTACGTGGTTCACCTCCACCCTGGGGCTACATCCACCAACTCTTCTTCTTTATTAGCTTCTTCAATGGGTTACATGCACAGAGCCTCAAAACCTTACTCCACATAGGAAAAAAGATCTACGCAGCTTGCTAGATCCTTCTTCCTTGCGTTACAACACAAATCCCTCCACAGTCTCTTACAATGACTTGCACTTGGCTCTGGAAGTCTCACACAATATGCACAAAGTCTTACACTTCTTGATCACATAGATACCACTCTTAGAACTTAACCAACTTGCACAACACTTGCACACTATTCAACTATTTCTTACATTGCCTAGCTGTTGTAGGTGAATCCCCCTGCGGACAATGGATTCCCTCTTGGTCTCTAGACCCCTAAGACCAAGACAAAAAAGTGATTAACATGGACATTGACTTCCTTTTAGATCCTATCAAGCTAATGAATGAAAGAGAAGGAGAAATATATGTACCTTATTAGCGATGTTTGTCCTTGCAAAATCCTGGCTGAGCTTCGACCTTGAGCTCCCTGATAGATCCTGTAAGACAAACAAAGATACACTAGACTTCCTACTCTACTGAGATTAGCTTAGTCATAGATCCATCTACTGCAGACAAACTCATATGGAAAAAACACAAGTTTGAAAGAAACAGGCCAAGCATTGATTATTTAATGAGAACAAGTAAAAGTACTTACAATCCTTTGAACGAAGGTGCAACAAMCTCTTCCAGTTCTCCTTGTCCAACCCCTTTTCTCGAATAATCTCCACTGATTGCTTTGATGACATCTCACTCATGAKATCATAAGTTTGATGTAATTCTCARTCTCCATTGTGTCTTTCACCATGAGAAGGCCTCCTTATATAACCTTGGAGAGGTTCAACCACTTGAGAGATCTTTGGGATGAGTTGAGGATTCCTCTCCTTCAGTTGAGGATCTCCCCTAATATCATGCCTTGACCATCTATTCGAATCCAACTACCTTCATGAATTGAGGGATTCTTCCCTTATTTGCCTCAACAAACCCATAATTTGCCAAAAAAAAGGTAGTGCTCCCCCAAAAGGGTGCACAGGGCTCTCAAGCACTCTCCTAAAGAGGCTCAGGGAGTGCCAACACTCCCTGACAGTGGGTAGGGGAGAGCTCCTCTCCAAAATCCATTTTTTTGTGGTTTTCTCAATGTCAAAAGGCTTGTACTTCCTGTCAAGTGATTTCTCTTCTTCCAAACTAACCTTTGAGGTGTTTTAAGTGTCTTCATGATGTCGCTAGAGGCACGACATAGGCAAGATGGTAGTATAGTGTTTGTGATATTTTCAAAACTTATAGTCAATATGCGACACTTACAACACTCGTAATGACGACACTTGCGACACTATCGAAGTGAGTAATTTTGAGGTGTAGCAGATTGTCCCCCAAAGTATGAAGTTAGAAGACGATGATGACTGAAGTACTTTGTAAACTTTTTCAAGCAAGGGCATGGACACAGAGAAACTGGAAAAAGCTGCACACAACCATCAAACAAATATTATGACATGTTTCAAACCCAAGGCAGACATACCTATGATTGAGTGATAAAGACTTTTTAGGTATGGATGCCATACAATACATTGCGGATCCATAATTATATTAACAAAATGGCATAGCCACTGCAGATACAATGTGGATCTATACTCCTATGACCTGAACTGATCGTAGCCACGAAGGATACACAGTGGATCTACGAAATGACAAGACATAGCCACGACCAATACAAAGTGGATCTATGTAACAATATATGTGTCATAGTTCAAGAGAACTCCTTTGCAACCTGGAAAAAGTACATATAAGAGTGATGAATCAACCTAGGGTCTTCTTACCGATCTCGATGTAGTACGAATCTAACCATGTGAATAGATGTCCTGATGTCGAACATGGCAGAAACCACTTGATTACCGCTCAATGATGTAAACCATTAACAAGCACGAGAGAGATCACCATTGATGTCAATGATTCCCAAGGTACTCTAGTACATACCGACGAATGTGAATAGATGAGCTGAAGTTGAACATCCATGGAATAATCCGATCAGGAGTCAATGATGTAAACCCATTGTTGGACACGAGGAGACCTGCCATTGAGGCATGCAGTCCCAAGGTACTAATTGGTTTCTAAGTCTAGTTCCTGGATAATGTGTTGAAGTCGACAGGAATAGACTCGTCGAAGGAGGGCCTTGATGTATCCCCCATCAACGACACAAAACTGATACAAAGATGTAATTGGTGGATCAAATGAACATAGACTGACATGAGTATTGAAATAGGATATTTGTGATGGTTGACTCTCGAGGTAGATACTTCCCTTGAACACTGAGGCACATAAGCAGAAACATGACATGGACCAAAACTTGATAATGCAGTGGATGCTGTGACTTTCGTCAGGTGACCCAAAGGAGTAAAATAAACTCAGAGGATTGGCTCAGTGTAGAGGTTTAGTGGACTAAAATGCGTGCAAAGACAAAATGTCATGTTCAAGGGTGACCGTAAGAGTTACTGGTAGTGTTCTAAAAAAACTGTTTGTCTTGCTTCTTTCAATTCCCCCCCCATCCAAATAGACGAGTACCTCTTTTTAATTTAACGAGTTCGAGGAGGGTAACACATGCTCGATATGACTCACCTTCGGTAAATCCCTCTTCCTTTGTTTAACGAACTAGAAGAAGTAAGGGTTCGGTCTCATATGAGCCCTTCAATGTATGATTGTTTAACGAGCCTAGTGAATGTAAACTTGGTGGTTTTTCATATTTAGAGAGTTTAAAAACAACTTAAAGATGACTCCAATGTTGTCCTTTTTCATAATGTTAGTCTCGCGACGCTGAAAAAGAGATAAATTATCACTCGAAATATGCCCTTTCAAACCTTTTAACGAGTGGGAAAGGAAGCAAGATCACTCGACAATATTTTCACGTTTAGAGAGTCTGAAAAGAGTTTAAAGAAGACTCTAGGGGGTTCCTTTTTCGTGTATCCATGCAGGCTCGAAAAAGAGATAAAAGTTTACCCGGCATATTCTCATGTGTTTGAGCTTGAGAACGAACGAAGACTATGCTCATGAAGGTGACAAGATAAAATGAGCAAACCTGCTTCAAAACCTGCCAATAATGTCAAAACTGCATTCCAGGGGATCAATAAGCCTCCAAACATTTTCCAAAAACCCAAAAATAACTATATCATATGAGAAAAATGAAATGTATAATAGTAAAAAGGGGTAAAAATTGTCATTTACCATTTCATTTATGTAGAGATTTGTAGTAGTGGAGAATTTGTGTTTTGGAGATGAATCTCGAATTGTTCGGTGCCAGAGCTACGGTTGATCATTTTCCTCGTCGTTTGGACTAGGTTGGTTTTCTTCTCATTCTCTTTCATTTGCATGATTTAAATTTTATTTTAAGGCACTAAAAGGTTATGAAAAATGATGCCTTGGGTCAGCCCAAACGCCCAAAAAGCTCAGCGCTCCCTAAAAATCATGGGTATGCGCTGCATATCTTGGAAAACACTCCTCTTAACCCGTGGATGGCGCGCCAACACTTTGATGTAGTGGCAATGGGGGCGTTGTCTCAAAAAACCACAAGAAAAATGCCCAAAAATGGCCCACGCACGCTCAATATGTGAGGAGGGCATTTTGATTTTTTGAACATTTAAATGGCTAATGTAAGGGGGGATTGATGTCCTGATGATCATATGAAAAGGGTATTGTTCTTTTTCAAAAACAAACAATCATTTTTTAAAATTTTAAAATTGCCAAAAATTCGCCAAAATCATGATTTAATGAATTTTGTTGTTAATTGCAAGTGACTTCGGCAACATGCTTGAGTGGAAAGAAAGAGAACATGAGCTCGATGATGTGGCTACTCTGCAAAGTCCCCAATCGAGAGTCACGTTGAGGAATTGCGGTCTCCTCAAATATTTCAAAATGAAAAAGATGAAGAAGGAGATTCTTCTTCTCGAATACATGATCGGGTTGTGGAATGTTGCAGAGCAAGGGTTCCAGATAGGAACACAGCTTTTGACCATTGAGCTGGAGGATGTATACTTCATAACTAGTCTTTCGAAGAGAGGGGTTCCTATAGATTTATCTGGGCATAGGGCACTTCTTGCACCTGTGGATGAGTATCTGGCAAACCATTATGTCCCGGGGGCGAGGCTAGTCAGAGGTAGGATTGCAATCAAAGATATCAGAGACTTGCCTCTTCGATCCATCTTGTTTGCCATCACAAGCATAGTAGGAAGTACCAATGCACATCTAGTCTCAATATCACAGGTGGCTTATGGTTTATAGTTTTTAGAGCCAACACTGTTCAACTGGAGTGCATGGTTCCTTCAAAATGTGAAGGAACAAATCACGAAATGCAGAGCAGGACATCAAAAGAATTTTGGGTATGGTTCATTCTTGGTTTCGTTCTTTTTAGAACACATTCCCCAGATGCAACCTTAGATTGCATTGGTAGTGCGACCAATGGGAGAACCACGTATGGAGCGGTGGACAAGCTTGTCCCTGAGACTAGGCTCAGATTCAAAGTTTAGATTTACTGAGGGCTTCTTTTCTTGGTTGAGACGCCAATTGATTGTGATAGAAGATTTTCCATACACCGGAGTGGATTTCCGGGGAAGCATGGACTTGGTCCTTCCAGTAGGAGAGGATTGGGATGCGTCAGGTGAGAAACCAAAAATAATCTTGACAAGTGTTTTTTTTTTTTTTTTTTTAAACGTTATATTATATTTTTTTTGGGGGGGTACATAGAAGAATCTTTAACAGACATATCATTTCATCGTGTAGATAGAAGAGTAATATGTCGAGCAGATATGCCAGCATTGTGGCATCGCAGAGATGCTCGGGCTGTAGCTGATCATGGGGTAGCGGTAGGAGAACTCCAGGAAGTTGAAAGAAACCTCCAAGGCCTCACGACAGGTATCCCTCCTCTCAGGAGGCGGGAAATACCGCTACATCTACATAGACACACTGTGGGGTGTCCGAGAGTCTTAACTCTCTACTGAGACGAATAGCCCGTGCAGTGATATATTACTCACAGCATAATGTGATGCAGGGAGATTAAGATCTTCCTGATGATTGTATAGTCTGTAGGACAATGTTTATGGGTGTGAGGACCCACATTTTGCCTATCTATGTACCATTTTTGATGTAATCAAACATTTTCAGTCACACCGTATATATATACATTTCTGAGTTTTTACCGTGCCAAAAGATTTTCGAATGATTTTTTTATTTGATGTGTTTTAATTTACATGATGATATGTGATGTGATTCATTTCCTTTATGAAATCTTATCTATGTGTGAGATATCTATCCATAATGTAATTTGCTAGTGAATTCGAAATGGTATTAAGTTCTCTTGGTATGTGCCGATATTCGATAAAATCAAACATTCGTTCAAGACAACTCACTCGTAGATGGAGACGTAGCAGGATAGGGTTACAAATAGCGTAGATACGAGATAGTTGATATACCACGAGTTGAGAGTCTATATGAACAATTATGCGAGAAATGCCTAGGGAGGATGTTTCAGTTAAAAGTCCAATGACAACATGATATTCTGCCATGTTATTAGTTGCTAATGCTAAGCAAATACCTCCTAAACTAACCAACTCATCAGAGTGGTAATTGACCCAAGCTGCGG
>SNQJ01S0073512.1:0-37736 GCA_010110895.2 Picea sitchensis | reverse complement strand
TAGATTTGGATTTGGCAAATTCAAGATCGAATTCTTGAAGAATTACGATCCATTTAGAGTATTTTCCCCCAAGCACCTGACGTGTCAGGATGTGATACATGGGGTTTGAATCTGCGATAACCGTGGTGGTGCGTAACATAATGTAGTGATGAAATATCTGGACGGAGATGATGGCTTCTAGAGCCAACTTCTCAACATGTGAGTAACGAAGTTCAGGTCCAGAGAGACTTTTACTCATGTAATAAATCACATGTTCTTCACCGGAAGAGTCCTCTTGCACTAACACCATGGCGATAGTGGAAGCAGAGGCCGCTAAGTAATGGATATAATCCTTTGTATAGTTCAGAGGATGTAACAAAGGAGTGTTAGTTAGTGCGTTTTTGAGAGCATCGAACGATCGTTGAGCAATGTCATCCCAGATGAAAGGGGCATCTTTCCGCAACAATCACATGAAGCCTTTAGTGATCTTAGCATAGTTACAAATAAATAGGCGAAGAAAGTTTGCTTTCCCCTGCAAACTTTGGAGTTGTCATAGGTTGGTAGGTGGGGGTAAAGCTATAATAGCTTGAATTTTTAAGGGATCCACCCGAATCCCGTCCTTGGAGACAACAAAGCCAAGAAGCCGGTCAGATTCGACAACGAAAATACACTTATGTGGGTTCAGACGAATGCGGTAGAACCGACATCGAAGAAATATACCCCATAGATGATCGAGATGGTCAGATCGACTAGATGAGTGCGTGGGTAAGTCATCAAGGTAAGGTTCTGCAATGTGTTTGATATCGTGGAAAGCATAGGACATGGCTCGCTGGAACGTAGCCCCAACATTTTTAAGGCCAAATGGTAGTTTTCGATACGCGAAAGTTCCCCACGGGCAGATGAAGGCTGTCTTATGTTGATCAGTCGGTAAGATGTCAATCTGGTTATACCCTGAGAAACCATCCATAAAAGAGAAAATTACGCTACCAGTGCAATTATCAATAATTTGGTCGATAAAGGGTGTTGGGTAGTTGTCTTTTGGACAAGCCTTATTAAGATCCCTATAATCAACATAGACGCGAATGGTCCCTTGTTTCTTAGTAACCAGAAATATATTGGAAACCCATTTTTTCAAGGGGACAGGATAAATGAAGCCATATTTCAATAACTTTTCAACATCTGCCTTAATAGCCGTGGTCTTTTTAGGGTGGACTGGGCGAAGTTTTTGTCGAACAGGTTTGACACTGGGGTAGGTTTTAATCTCATGTACAATGATCGATGGGTCAATCCCAGGAATCTCTTCGTAGCTCTAGGCAAAGACATCGCAAAAATATTTAAATAAAGCAGTTTAAGAGACGACTTCCTCGGGTGAGAAATTAGCTCCAAGGTTAATGTTTTCCACGACGCCTTTCTTGATCGAAATATCAATAATGATAGTAGATGATATGCTGCCCAAATTCCCCTCGCAAAGAGTATCTTGTGTGAGGATGGGAGATTGCGTAAAATCAACAACATTAAGAGGGAAGACAAAGTGTATGTCTTCTTGAATTTCTTCGAGAGGTGGAAGAAAAGAGGACCAATCATGGCTATCATCCCAAGGTACATCGTTGAGGCTAAGCATTTCCATTATGGATTCATCGGAAGGAAACATTTGAGAAATGTAGTCGATTGCAAACGACAAGGAATTGAACCATGATGGTATCGAATAAGTGTCAGGTGCCAAGAGATGTTGGTCATCCTAAGAAGGAGAGGCAGATTGGATGGCAACGTATGAGGTTTCGGCTGGACTAAGTGGCATGGTGTCACCTAGTGCATTGAATTCCAATGGATTGTGTACAATCCAAGGGTCAGATGATTTCAAGGATTGATAAGCCGTAGTCGAAATCATATTGATCGGGGCAATATGATGTGCAGTGGGTGGAAGTGGTGTAGGGAAGGTACCCACGAGGCTAGAATATTTCAACAAGCCAACACCAACGCTTTCATACGTGATTTTGTGATCTCCCAAGAAAGGAATATTATTGGTAGCAGGAGCGCGAGTGTCAGGTGTGCAGAAATCCAACTAATTGATGGTGACAATTTTTCCTTGATGAGGAAATTGCACACATCGAAAAACAGCTGAAGCGACAACGATTATAACATAGAACCAACTTCTTCCGAGCAAAAAATTGTAATCGAGGGGAGCATCGACCAACTCGACATCAACAGAGACGATTTTTCCGCCTAATTGGACGGACAGGGACTGCAAAATACCATGGCGATGGAAACCTCATCCATCGAAGGCGCGTAACATCATTGGGGATTTGTTAAGTGTGGGTGATTTCAAACCTCTCCAACACGCTAAAGACATGACACAAGTTGAGGCTCCCTCATCCATAATAGTTCGATGGATTTGTTGATTGTGAACAACAACATCAACTTGGAAAAAAATTTGGTGGGAGAGTTGAGATGCATAATTGTCCAGGTTAAAAATGATATGGTTGGACGACTTAGGATCAACAACACCAATAGTGGCCAAGAGAGTTCTAGGTTGACTCGGGTAGTGCTGTAGAACTTCTAACGCAGACATAACACACGGTGCTTGAGCCAAATCTTCAACAATGTTGTAGTTCTGGGTGGCACGTGAACTAGGATTAAAGGTAGCTTTGCGGATAGTGCTCTTAGGAGGGCGTAAGATAGAGTCAAATGTAGGTTTCTCAATCTGAAGTGGTCCAGATGGAGGATTATCCGATGGAGGACTAACGAAGGACGATGATGGATCCGGTAAAGTACCGGTACCATTAGTGTCTTTTCCTTTGTCAGGGTTACCTGGTGTGTCATATGTCTTAGAGAGAGTGGTCAAATTAATCCCATTAAACATATAAATATGTGCACTAGTCGAGGCCTCATCATGAGAATGGCTAGAACTGCCCCCAGGAGAGGGGGTTTGAGAAACTATGGATTTCTGTTGAGGAAAAGGCTAAGTAAGCACGACGAGTTGGGAATTTCCTTTAAAGAGTTTGGCTACTTCATCCCGATGTGGACAGTCTCGAGTGTAGTGATCGTCACCACATATAAGACATGGGAACTTCGGTTTCCGCTGTGGTTGCTTTTCGTTAGTAGGTGGTGGGTTTTGAGCTTTCGATTATTCATTATTATTAGTCTTTTTGTTTTTATTCTTTGTCTTTTTCTTACCTCTAGTCTGCTGCGAGGATGTAGACTGAATTGCATTTACCTCAGAGACTTGGGTATGACAAGAGGTAGAGGGTGTGGTCAAACTAGGAGTAGATGTCTAAGTAGATCAAGGTGCAACTCCAGTCGACTGGGATGTAGATTGAGCTTTGACAGAACCAATAACGCCATCCACATGAGATGAGGATGACGGCTCAGATGGATCGGTATTAGCTCGAGAAACATTCAGAAGAAAATTATACAAAGTTCCAGATTGTGAATAAACCAAATCTAAGTACTGAGCCCGAGCAATGGTTTCTTCCTCGGTGACCGCGCCACCCATAGCGACATCGCAATCGATCGAGGGTAAAAGTGATTTAGTAAACCATTCTTCCAATAATATGTTAGGATTGATTACCTTGATCATCCGTCGTCGTTGTCTCCACTCATGAATATGGTCAAAGATATGCATAGAGTCAGTTTGATGAAGGGAGGTCAAGAGTTCAGTACCCGTCTCGTAGCGAATAGGTAGTTGAAAGTGCGTGAGGAAAGACATGGCAAGGGAGTTGAAATCATGAAAAGAAGCACGTGGTAGTTCGATATACCACTTTGCTGCAGAGCCAGTAAGTGTTCGCTGGAAAAGACACAAACGTATAGAATCATCCATGAGGAATTTTGATGAAAACCACAAATGGAAAGTCATCACATGGTTATTTGGATATTCGCCAGATTTTATGTCAGATTTCAGAATATCAGAAGGAAGTTTAGTTGGAATAACTGGCCAAACCAGTGAATGAAAAATAGGATCATTAGTTAACCGAGACAAGTCTGGGAGATCCAGAGTCGCAAGGAAATGTAGCTGTTGGTTAATTTGAGGATGATATTGGTGTGGCATAGGAACACCATTAGGACCATAAACTGGGTTAGGTGGATAGTTGTAACCAGTAGGTCCTCCTACATATGGTTGTTGCTGGCCAGGATAAGCAGGATTTGATGATGGCTGAGAAACATTTGCATAACCTGGTGGGTTCTGAGGATTATAAGTCGGGTGATTTTCTTGCCCATAGGGAGGATAAACATTTTCCCCTTGAGGATGGTAAGGAGTAGATCCCAGAGGAGGATACACATTAGACCCATGGGGAGGATAAGGTTGTTTTCCTTGAGGACTCCAGGTGGTGTTTGGGATGCCACCCGGATAAGGTTGTCCATAAGATGGTCTAGAAGGAACAAGATTTGATACTCCTCCTTGTGGATTATGATATAAGTTCCCCCCAACATGGGGTTGGGTAAATGTGCCTCCGGAAGATACTCCCTAGGATTATGAAGGGTTTCCAGTAGACGAATGTTTCCCCCCTACCAGCGGTGGATTAACGACCGGGGTATGACTAGCAAAGGGAGGTTGTCCTGAAGAACATGAAAAGGGGGTTGTCCCCCGGAAGGGAGTAGGCCCGCCATAGTATGGTGGTCTTCCAGGAGGGATAGGTCCGCTAGATGGTGGTTTCCCTTCAGTCGGTTGTATTTGGTTGGAAAGGGTCTACATTCGGGTGAAAATATGTCCCGGTAGGATCGTGCGGAACATGTGGAGCTGTAGAGTGAAAGTTTTTAAAAGCGGGGGTAGGGATCGAAGTGCCTTGGGAATGAGTAGAGGTGATGAGTCCAACATTAGGATAGACTTGTGCTAATGCAACAATAGGGTTAATGACCTGATCGATGGGGTGATTGATAGTTTGACCGGATGGTCCTGTTTCACCAGGAGGGTCATGAGGATGAAAGGGTTGTCGAATAGATTCAAAATTCTCATAAAGATCGCATCCTGATGAAGTCCTCCATATCAAACAAGCAGGTGTGGGATTTGTATCTACTGCAGTGGTAGGACGAACATGAGTCCTATACTCATCACCAAAGGTTGGTTCTGTGGATCCCATATATGTTTCGGTAAAAGCTCTCTCTGGTAATTGTGGGACCTCTTCATCTATGACATTCCTAGGGGAGTCTAAATGAAGTAAAAGTGGTTTGAGAGGGGTTACCGACATAGATGTAGTGCGAGGAGTGAGATTCTCAACCATAACCAAAGCACCTTCTTGATTGTCTAACTGAGAAGTAACAACACTCCCAACGTCAGATTGATTTTCTACCTCTCCACGGTAGTTGTCTTCTGGAGGGTTAGGAAGTAAGGTTTGGTAGCCTTTCGGAGGCAGCCCTTGCATCCTACGTGATCAACGAAGACCTTTATTGTCTACAGGCTCAATTTTGGAGAATAACAATACACGTTGAAAATCTAGGGCCAACTAACAAAAAGAAACAACATATGCTAATAAAATCTAGGAATCAAAACCAATAAAACAAGACTTCTCTCAATGATCGTACTAGTTGGTGATGAAATCCAACGTCGCGTGATCAAGTCAAGAAGGGGCTAGGATATGGTGGAATAGTTACAATGGTGACCTGCTTAACGGACTTTCACCTTGGTGCAAGCCTCCATGTACTAATTGTGGATTTACCCTCCAAGGAGCCCGAGTGAGTTTGACCAATGTCTGTCCCAAGTACAGTGAGACTTCCCATCACTGTCACCTCGTGTAAGTACCTAAGGATTATGACAACTATAGACACCAACTCGCAGTCAGCCCCTGGGTGGGTATAGTCGACAGTCTGATCTGAACATATGGGCAAGATAACAAGTCCAAAATCAACTCGAGAGTCTCCCACACATAATCGTGGGTATACCTTCAAGTGATCCTCAATATACGATCCAACCACTACAAACAATTGAACCACATAGGAATAATCTCTGTAACTCACCCGAATGCAACCTCGAGTGTAACCCATGTGTGAGAGGGGGATCCCAGAAAACCTATACGACAATTGGATTTGACTCTCCCTATCTCAGGATGTTAATGTTTGTTTTGAAAACTTTGGAGAGTTGTACTCATAGCCTAATCCAAAGTGCTAATCCTAGTCTAATGTTGGTGGAAGATCCTAAAAACAAAAATGTTCTAGATAATTTTTAATTAGCGTTGATTTTATGGCTGTTCTTTAATCAAAGGGTGTATGACAATGAAAATGATGGTATGATGACTCAATTCCCAAAAATGCACAAGAAGATGATAAGCAATCATTTCTTTCGATGAATGACTATTTAAAGGAAAGAGAGAAAGTTGTTTTCACTATCAAACACTAATATGCAATGTCCTCAATCAATTTATTTCTCACTCAAATCTGATGCAATGCTAAAAATTTCAGAAATGCCTTCTAATATCCAAACCAATTACTAAAATATGTCCTTTTGCTTATATGTGAATGATAATCAGATTCAAGACTTCTTAATGTCAATCAGACTTCAAGATTAAACAATCAGAAGCAAACTTCACACAAAACAAAAAATACACTCTCGTCGTGAAATAGACAAGAAGGACAAAGATAACCAAATTGAAAAAAAGAACCAAAAACCTAAAACAAAAGAGAAATGATGGAAAGCTGACCTCAAAGATCAAATGAAAATTTCACAGAACTTTGGATTTTCCTCACAAAAGTTTTCACTCAGTTAGATAAAGGAGAAGAAAACAACAAGTTAACTCTAGGTCAGCAAAGACAAAGAGTGGCTTCAAGGAAAGGGAAGAAGATGTCAAAATCCCAAACAAAAGAGGATGAATTCTTAGAAATAAGGGTGTTTGAAAGCTAATATCAAGATGGACTGAGAGTATGGGACCCTGAGCAAATGCCAAAACACAAAAATAGCTTCAGAAGATGAAAATTATGGAGAATTTCTCACAAAAATGGGGTAGCACTCTAGTGTAAGGGGAACCCGAGCATTCCGACGCTCCGTGTAAGGTTACATGGGAGTGCTAGCGCTCTGACAACAACAAGGGGGGAGCGCTCTTCTCCAAAAACTCATAAAAATGTCCAAAACCTCAAAAAATGTCCAAAAAATAAAAAAATGAAGGAAATTCAGTCAATCAGGGTGATCCTGATGACATAATGAAGCAATCAAACAAATCTAAGAATAAAAATACAATGTGGAGAAGATCAAATCAGTGGGCAAAGGGCCAAAACAATATCTGGGAATGGAAACAAAAATTAGAGCTCCTCCCCAGTGGAGTCACCAATTTCTGTTGTAGGTGAATCCGCCTGTGGACAAGTGGATTCCCTCTTGGTCTCTAGAGTCCTAAGACCAAGACAAAAAAGTGCTTAACATGGACACTGACTTCCTTTTAGATCCTATCATGCTAATGAATGAAAGAGAAGGAGAAATATATGTACCTTATTAGTGAAGTTTGTCCTTGCAAAATCTTGGCTGAGCTTCGATCCTGAGCTCCCTGATAGATCCTATAAGACAAACAAAGATACAATGGACTTCCTACTCTACTGATATTAGCTCAATCATAGATCCATCTACTGTATAAAAACTCATATGGAACAAGCACAAGTTTGAAATAAACAGGCCAAGCATTTATTATTTAATGAGAACAAGTAAAAGTACTTACAATCCTTCGAATGAAGGTGCAATAGCCTCTTCCAGTTCTCCTTGTCCAACCCCTTTGCTCGAATAATCTCCACTGATTTCTTTGATGACATCTCACTCATGAGATCATAAGTTTGATGTAATTCTCAATCTCCATTGTGTCTTTCACCATGAGAAGGCCTCCTTATATAACCTTGGAGAGGTTCAATCACTTGAGAGATCTTTGGGATGAGTTGAGGATTCCTCTCCTTCAGTTGAGGATCTCCCCTAAGATCATGCCTTGACCATCTATTCAAATCTAACTACCTTTAGGAATTGAGGGATTCTTCCCTTATTTGCCTCAACAAATCCAAAATTTGCCAAAAAAAGGGTAGCGCTCCCCCAAAAGGGTGCACAAGGCACTCAATCACTCCCCCAAAGAGGCTCAGGGAGCGCCAACACTCCCTGATAGTGATTAGGGGAGTGCTCCTCTCCAAATTCCATTTTTTTGTGGTTTTCTCAATGTCAAAAGGCTTGTACTTCCTGTCAAGTGATTTCTCTTCTTCCAAACTAACCTTTGAGGTGTCTTAAGTGTCTTCATGATGTCGTTAGAGGCACGACATAGGCAATATGTCAGTACTATTTGTGATACTTGCAACACTTATAGTCAAGATGCGACACTTGCGGACAAGATGCGACACTTACAACACTCGTAATGATGACACTTGATACACTATCGAAGTGAGTAATTTTGAGGTGTAACACTAGCCTTCTATTTATACATACAAAATAGGCCTAAACATGGGTAAGCCCATGGGCCAACATCCCATTCCCGTTACATATTCCCAAATCCCAAAAAGGACCCAAAAAGGGGCCGAGATTCCATGATCTCTGCTTCATCTTGCGCTCTATCTTCGACAGGCTGTCGAAGTCCCCAAATAGGTCTACTTGACCAAGGATATCCCAAAACTTGGTCAAGGGCCTTCAAGCCCCCAACACTCACCTATGAATCATCCCGAGTCACTCTGGTCTAACTAGTTCTACTTCGAACGCCTCAAGTTGCTTCGATCTGCTGTTGGGCTATGACCTCCTTTTCATTGAACTCATGGATGAATGCATCATTAATAGGTCCCTCTAGATGTTGTTCTACTGTAGTGACACCTACTCTAGCTCTGCTCCTTGGTCTTCTACCTCTATAAAGAACTGATAGGCCTTATCTTGCACAGGTCGGTGTTTCTGAGTTATATCCATAACTCTGCTCTGGATAGTATGGTTTACTTATGTGCAATGCATTTTTCTTGGGAGCGCTTCATTCTTTCCACAGATGACAAGGACTTCAACTACATCTGTATCTTTTTGGCTTGGTACTTCACCTCTTGGAGTTGTGACTCCAGTGCTCTTAATTATGGACTCTTAGCGAGTCATTCATATGTCAGGGCACTGTGATCAGTGAGCTACTTACATTCTAGGGTAAGAGCCTTGAGCCTTTCAACTGTGCTCCTGGCGGTTGCTTCCCTTTGGTCTCTTACATCTTGTGGGGTCTCGGGTACTGCACGTAGCTCCAAATATGCTATGCGTTATTGTATCTACTGGATCACTTCTTCAAGTTGCGCTACTTGATGAGGAACTCGCTCTTCAACCTTTACTTCTATGACTGTCACAGAGTGAAGTGCTTCGTTGACCATTTTATTTACTTCGAGTTGCTCTGCGAGCAACTGTTCCTTTTCTTGCTGTAGCTGGGATTTTTATGCATCAAACTTCGCTTGGAGAGCAAGCTTTTCCCTTTTTGCATCACTGCATTTCTCTACAGGGACTCCGTGTACTTGTGTCAAATCTTGGGTGGCTTGCACTGTTTCTTCTTGTGCTCGTCCAAGACGAGCTTCGACTGTATCATTTAGGCGATGGAGTTGAGCTGGATCATCTCCCAATTTTGGTTCTCTTGGTGTAGTAGAGACTGCACGGCTGGACTATAGGGCCTGCTGTACCCCTCATAGTTCAGTCTCAATTCGATCATACATATCCTCTTGCTTTGCTTATTGTTTCTCTTCTATTTCTAGTGAAGCATCGTTCAGGGCTGCTGCGAGGAAGTCAAAGTCATCAGAGGCGAGGACGGTATGCATCTTGGTCATGGTGGCCTTCGATTTCTTCCAGGAGGAAGGTTTCAGAGGCAAACCTTTCCTCTTCTTCAGGGGATCAACCTCGTCACCCTACTGCTGTTTGACCTCTTTGTCATTCAACTCTTCACCATCACCTCCTTGCTCTGGTGAGATTGAAGCAGTCTTCACATATGTACTGTCTAAATCCTGAACCTCTTTAGTCTTCTTTGTCTTGCTAGGTCTGGGTGTATCCTGCGCAGTTTTTGGGTTGTCAATGTCGGATATCTCCATAGGGTCTCCTGGAATGAGGAGGTCTACTGACTAGTCCTTGGTGATCTCCTCCAAGTCTTCCTACATTAGCTTATAGTAGGATTGGAGCTGTTGCTTGTGTTCATCAACGCGCACTGTGATGTAAATAAAATGTCGGTTTGCGCTGAACTTCATCAAGGGCCTGAACTGGTGTAGAGTGTTCGGAGTGATGCAAGGATCGAACTAGATGGATATCTTCAACTAGTTGTAATAGGTATGAAAAACAACATTGGACTACCACTGTTTATTCATATCGCTTGAGTACCACAATGTAATGAACTTTGCGGCCAATGGTTTGAAAGGATCAATGTCCAGGAAGGTCGCACCTTCTGGCATCTCCAAGGCAATAAAAGTGATTAGGATCAATAGCTAGCTGAAATGAAATTCGTACCCTTGATCCTGGGCTTCTCTACAGTCGAGTTATAATTGGTTCACCAGGTACTTTGCCTAGTTCACCTGAAGTCCTTCTGCGCACTTCCTTGCGAGCTCGACTACAAAACCAGTGACTTGGCTGGGTCGGTTTTTTCGTACTAAATTCCATGAAATCAATTGATAGGTGAGGCACACTGCACCACTCTGGATAGAGGCTACCTTGTAGCCTCGTGTTCCCTTCTCGACATCACCATAAGTGTCCTTTATCCGCTGTGCTAGAGAGCGATCCATGGATTTTCCAGGGTAAAACTCTTGTGGATCAGGTCCTTGCGAACTCGACCTCGTGATCCGATTGATCAATGTTGGATCAACTATTATACGACGGTTTAACAACAAATAACCTCCATGGTAACAAGACAATAGTAGCTTGACACATGAATTTACCTCCTGGTGTCTTCCAAAGTGGGGAATCTTCATGATGTTGAGCAGGGTGGACTGCGCGAGGTTCATGGTCCACGACTGGGGGATTATCTTCAAATTCTTTCCCTTAGTTCGATTCAGTTACTTATGTGGCTCGAGCATGTTGTAAACTTTTCGATCTCTGAGGTTAAAGTCGCTAAAATTCAATGCCACAATCTTATCTTGGTCTTCTCGAACTGCGTAGATCCCCTTCGGGAGGTATGTAGTGACCAAGGTGTACTCAAAATATCTAGGTACGGTGTCTCGATTTATTGCGTCGCTCAGAGGTGGTAAATAGGTGGGTAAGATGGTCGGGATCAATTTAGCATTCGCTAGATCATCCCCGTGCTTGGTTCGCTTTTCATCGGATGGTCGGGATGGTCTAGCTCTGTGAACAGTGGACAAAGAGGCTGGCAGTCCTCTTGTGGATGATGCTTGTATACCTGTAGACATCGACATGACTCTTTCAGTCATGAGGTCAATCAAAACTTCTTCAACAACTTTCTTTGCAGTTCTCAACTCATCCAACATACAGGCTCTAGGTTAACAATATCGGTTTTGGGGGGTAACTCAGACACAATAATGATATAGAGAGAAAGAGCGTGATGATCACTGTATAAACTCAACTTAATATGCGGGCTCAAATTCTCAGTTGGAAAAAGTGTTCTCGGTGCGTGGTGCGATGTGATAAATAGGTAACTTGGCAACGGGTATGAAGCCTTCATTAACTCTGTTCTGTCCATTATGGCGTGGTCCCAACTGTCGGATGACGATCTGGCTGTCCATAAATGGATTTCTATCCATTCAGAGCATTGATCTAATCGTTATAATTTCCCCAACGACTATATTTATTCGCTATGGTGAAGTGCCATGCGTCGATGTTCTGATATCCCGACGAAGCTCCAATTTTGGAAATTTTCTTCTGCAGGGTTTCCTCTGGAACCTTCTGCGACTTGTTGGTCTTAGCTCGCTTCTTACTTAGCTTTCTAGCCTTCTTCCCAGTGAGCTTCATCTCAGTGTGCCTTTTTCTATTATGATCCTTAGCTTCGTTTGGCATATTTACTTCGCGCTGTTGAGATTCTTTCCTAAGATTCAAGGGTAACCCTTCTTCTTCATTTGGAATAGGTACTTCAATATTCAAAGGTTCTTCTAGTGTTCTTGCAACTTCGACATCCAGGTCTCTGGTGTTAAATGGCTTTGATCTGTTCTTCAATCAAGTGTGAGATCCTTCTAGTCATGAATTCTTTTAACTCTTGCTTCTTCTGTTCTAAAACTTCCTCTTCTTCTTGCCTTCTGGCATGATCTCTTTTAATCCAAGGTTTTTCTAGTAGCATGGTAAATGGGGCACTATTATCGATAAATTTGATAATCTCAAAATATTCCTCTGTCGAGGTTCCATTGGCATTCATAGGTATCCAGGTGAGCTTTCAACATAGGTTTATCAACTTTCCTTTGAATATTCCTATTCCTCCTAGTGAAGGAATCATAGCAGGCTTCCCTATAGCTTCCCACGTTCTCGCTGTCATGATATCCACCTGTGTTTCCTTATCCAGAACACAACCAATGCCGAAGTCTCCTATTCTTGCTTCAAGACATTCTTTTTCTGTGAAGATCTCTGATAAGTTGACATGTCGGTAGTCATTCAGGGTTTCTTTTATTTGCAGTAATATAGTCTCTGATTGTTTTTGGGATTCTGCATAATCTTAGTTTCTGGATCTGCCTTAGGGTTTTCTTGTCTCATGTTCATTCCTTCAAGCTTAGCAATCATTCTAGGACAATCCAATACTTCATGGTCCATAGCTTTACAACAAAGACAACTAGGTCTTCTCCCAAGGCATTCCTTAGCAATATGCCTGGGTTTTCTGCAACTGTAACAAAGGGTTAATCCTCTCTTTCATTTAAATGATCCCCAACCTTTCCTGTACTGCGCACTAGGATCATGGTAGCTAACCTGCAAAAAATTCTTTCTGGGATCCTGCATACACTTATTAGTCGAAATATCCTTTCTATGCATAGGTATAACATATTTTTCACTATTCTTATCAGATCTACTCATATCAAATCTTCTTTCATCTATTAATACCCTAGTTTTCAAGCTAGGACAAAATCTATCAAACATACCTAGATTCATACTTTTGAAACAAAAATTTCCACTAATCTTACTTCTACAGAGCACAAAGCTTTCAGATCTAGAACGTTTTCACTATTCTTACCTTTATCAGAGCACAAAGATTTCAAGTCTTACCTCTTTTAATCAAGAATTATCACTTTTACCTTTCTTAGGGCACAAAGCTTCCAGATCTTACCTCTTTTCTTCAGATCGGACTTATTTTCCTTAGCACAAAACTTGCCAAACTAGTAGAGTACTGTGCACTAGAGAAATAGATCTACGCATAGAGCTTTCACAATTTCAGATTAGATCTTTGCACAAAGCTTCTTCTTCCTTAGTTCCCAGCAATCACAGTTTTAGGTCCCGACAATGGAACCATTTGTCGGCACAAGGGCAGACCCAGGGTTCAACGCTACAACAACACACCAGCAAAACCCTAACTATCGACCCTTTCGGAAACACCTGCGAAGCAGATGAAGTCTCACCGGAGGTAGAGGTAGGGGTGGTTGTAGGACTCAGGTGTCTGCAACCTTAGCTGGGACACAGATATGTGATTATAACACTTAATAGAGAACTTAGCACCATTAGTTCATCATTAGTTAACCAATATCTACTTCGCAGATAAAACAAAGCATCGCAACATTCACCCTGATCTAATGTATATAAGCACTTAGCAAATGAATTAGATCAGATCTAGCAGATTCAAGCACTAAGAAAGTTCATAGATGTCAGATCTAGCATCCAGATTCATCATAAGCACAAAGCATAAACAAATCTATCTATCTATATCAAAGCACTTAGCACATAACACATAAACACATCGGAACATCGCATAGAGCATAATAACACAATATTTACATGGTTCACCCCCACCCTAGGGATACGTCCACTAACTCTTCTTCTTTATTAGATTCTTCAATGGGTTACATGCACAGAGCCTCAAAACCTTACTCCGCATATGACAAAATATTTGCGTAGCTTGCTAGATCCTTCTTCCTTGCGTTACAACACAAAGCCCTCCACAGTCTCTTACAATGACTTGCACTTGGCTCTACAAGTCTCACATAGTATGCATAGAGTCTTACACTTCTTGATCACACATATCCCACTCTTAGCACTTAGCCAACTTGCACAACACTTGTGCATTATTCAACTAATTCTTACATTGCCTAGCCTTCTATTTATACATACAAAATAGGCCTAAACATGGGTAAGCTCATGGGCCGACATCCCATTCCCGTTACATATTCCCAAATCCCAAAAAGGACCCAAAAAGGGGCTGAGATCTCGCGATCTCTGCTTCATCTTGCGCTCCATCTTCGACAGGCTGTCAAAGTCCCAAAATAGGTCAAATTGACCAAGGATCTCCCAAAACTTGGTCAAGGGACAACAATTTCTTAATAGAATCTTTTTTGATGGAACATTTGTATTATTTTTTTCTATGGGCCTTAAATTATACTTCTAATGAAGCTCGACCATTATGGAGTCGACGATTCCTTGATATGAAGACTCTCCCATATTATTTTGTCTTTACTCGTTACTAAACAAGGGCTCTTGGTCTAGAGATATTTCGTAATCCTGTTTAGTTAGATGAGGTTCCTTGTCTTCATCACTAAGTTTGTTTATATTCTCTTCTAACCCCTAATAATTATGCATATCATCTTCTATAAAATTTTATGTTTTAAACAGAGCTTGTATTTTTTGATCTTCGTTTTTTATTTGTCTCTACTAGGTCCGGGGGTTAGGATTTCTCTTGAAATATTTTATAGCAAATGGATCAGGTTTGGATTGGTCTAGTTCCATTCTAGATATTTTGTGTGACAAGTCTTTTATTATCTTAGCCATGTCATCCATTTTTTCTTCCACAAACTTCCCAGATCCAAAGGGTCCTCCTTGTTCCCTGAAGCGTTTAGGTTCTTTGGTTCCTGTCTCAACCTTGTCTTTTAGTTTACCAGATGCCATTATGTTTGATTCGATTTCTATGGCATCGTCTTGCGTCCCTGTGAGGGTAGCCTATCTTATTTCCCTTAAAAGTAGGGTGAAGTTGGGCTCAAAATCCCCTGTGAAAGTCACCTTCGCTGCAGGTTGAGAGGGTTTAACTTCTGCTGGAATCTTATGATAATGTTTGTTAAATATTTGAGTAAATTCAAGAACCGACTCAAAATTCTTTTTTCTCAATTCCCCGAATTCAGTCAAATAGTAAAGATGGTCTTTCTTTTCTCCCCACTATCTTAAAAAAGCATTTTCTAAATCATCGTAGGACTGTAGGGATCCTACCAGGAGTCCTCGAAACTATATTCTCACTTGTCCTTTGAAAGTTTGCACTGAAAGCCTCGAGTAAACATCCTCATGCTCAATGCCAAGGATTTCAGCAAACTTATCAAAAAAGGTCATGTGCTTTGTGGAAATTAAATCTCCTTGTCCTGTAAACTTTGGTAAGTTCTTCATATAATTTTCAGGTAAATCATGAAGGACAGGGGGAAGGACCAAGGGAGTGTATCTGGCCACTACTTTGGAAAAAATCCTAGGGGGTGGAGGTTGTCCTTGACCACCTCCTCCTCCACCTCTGAAGCTACCTCCTCTAGTAGCATCCATTGGAAGTCTGGGGGATGAACTTCGGGAGTTAAAAAGAGGGTTTTCAAAAACTTCTAGGGACCCAAGTGGTGACCTTTCAACTTCCTTGGGATGTGGCGAAGGGAAATATGGAAAATAATTGTTAGGAGATGAAAAGTCTAGAGGAGGAGGGAAAGGAAAACGTGGACTGGTTTCCTCAGACTTACAAGATGTGTAAATAGGGGAACCGACAGGAGAAAGATCAAGTTATAAAGTATGCTCTTCAGGGTTTCAGAGAACTGAAACCTTTACTTCTGGCGAGGAAGGGGTAGACCGAAAATTAACAACAACGGGTATATAAGAGACTCCTTTGTTCGGACAATTAGGAGTATCAGAAGAGTCAATCTCAATATTCATTTCGGGTAAGACTTCCTCCAGGTTCTCGTGCTTAACCTCAGATTTTCTAGTTGAGGCCTCTACAGAGGGTGTTTATTTAATATTCTTTTCGAGATTCAGTTTGTCAACCTGAACCGTAGTATTGATCGGTGTGACTTTTGGTTGGTATTTCTTACCCGCTGATGTGGTAGTTGACCTAAGGTATCGTATGGGCTCTTTCTGGTATTCTTTCTACCAAATGCCAGTTTATATGTGGTGGAGTCGTCGAGTGAAAGATAAAAATAACCTTAATTCAATATTCAATATTTGTTCACTATCAAGAAGAGAATCTTACCTTGTCGTTTTCCCAGGGAAAAATAACTTCGTTTGTCCATCCCCGACAACGACGCCAAAAAGATGTTGGTCCTGAGATTAAACTTAAGGCTCAAAGGATAATGTCAGGCATCAAGAAAGTTTATGTGATTTGTTTTTTTAGAAGTTGTTTTTCGACCTTAGTTGTATGAGAAAAATTCCTTAAATGAAATTAACAATGTGGTAGCACAGAGGCCGCATTTTGTGTTTGAGTCGAAATTGAAATATCGAATGGTATGAAAGAGAATACAAAACTCTAAAACAAAGCAAGGCATCAATTACTGAAGAATCTCACCCTGTTGCAGTAGAAGAAAATAGATAGTGTAACCTTGACTAAAGTGTAAAATACAGTAATCCACACAACTTGCAGGTCTTGATTTACTCACAGTAAATACAGAGGAAAAGCTATTTTCTTAACAAATTACTGATGCAATACGATTACAATAGTTGTTGTACTAAATTGAAATCATACATTTATCAAGAAAATACTTAAAGAAATGCCGAGATATGGAAAACACAAAAGAAGTACATAACCCAGATTAAACAAAACTTGGAATCCCCATCTGCACTTGTATTAATACTCAATAAGGATGAGTTTTCTCTTTTACAATAGAAAAGAAGCATCCCTTGATAGATCTTCAATCTATGCCTTCATACAAAATTGTCACAACCCCCAAATGGTTGGACTTCTCATAATTTAAAAAATGGTAAATATTTTTGAATAAGATTACAACATGTAAAAACTGAAAAGTTCCATTAGCCTTCTCCTTTGTCTCTTCGTCTGCTGGAATAGATGTTTCTTCTCCTCATCCTTTAGCCTATATACAACTGGCATCTGATCTTGACCTGTATGAGTAGTATGTACATGTTTTCTTACTTTTTTCCATATCTGCTTGCTTTCCCACATTCAACACATTGGATGCATCTACTCACTAATTGTACCACCAACCCAGAAGGTTCAGTTGCTTCATTTGCTTCAAAAATGTATAGTTTCTTTTCTACCTGAGGCAACCTTTCTTGTATATTTTTTGCCCCTAAATATGTGACTTGTAACTGTAATCTTGGGTTCACTATCCATTTGTTTATTTGGATAATATCAATTTGGTTAATTTGTTGGATGGTCGTCATGGCTTCTTCTTTGCTTGTCCTAGAGTTATATTGGTTCTTTGCTATGTCAATTTGTCCCAGGGCTCTAGAGATAGTATTTCCTTCAACATCAAGTAGCCCTTTGTCTAGTGAAGATAATGCTTCTATACAAGCTTCGTTTAACTCTCTGGCCAATATTTTGCTTTCGGCTAGATTTGTTTCCCAGGCCTTCAAAATTATGTCACCTTTGATTTTCTTAGAAAGGGACAGTCGAGGAACCTTCGATACATCATCTTTTGGTACTAGTAAGATAGCCTCCTAAAAATTGGCCCGAGTTGAACGAGCTTCTCTTTATTCAATGTAAATTTTCTTCAGGGAAAGGTCTACTACCTGGTAACAATTTTGGATGGCTTCCACTTTTGTAAAGAGATATTGTTGGGATGATTCTAGATTTTCATGTACCTCCAATGCTTGATCCTAAAAAGATGCCATCTCTACTGTTGTACCTTCAATAAAGTCTATCTTGGCTTGTAGTTGCTTGATTAATTCTTCTTGTTGAGTGACCAATCCTCTATTGGCCTCTAAATTTTGATAGAGCTCATCAAGGTTAGCTTTCACTTGTTGGATCTGATGTTTGTCATAGGCTCTGACTTGTTCAAACTCTTTGTTCATCTTATTTATCACATCCTGTTCCATAGTCATTATTTGGTCTTGCAACTGCCCTACCAACAGGTTTCTCTATTTTAGCTACTCAGCTAGATTTTCTACTGAACACTGATTGGCCGTGGTAAAGGCACCTAATGAACCTGCGATTTCCTTAGCGAATTCTGAATAATCTAGGCCTTGTCCATCATACCTCATTCTTTTCCTTTTGATTGTTGCACCATATTTGTGATGTGTTTCTCGTTTAACTATGGCCCTCCTCTTCTTGCTGAAAAATAAGTTTGAAGGAGGCATTTATTCGATTGAAATCGTGGTAATATCATCTATAAAGATGACTTTGGAGCTGGGATTTCCGCGACTTGACTGCAAATGTGTTAATGAAATAATGGGATTACCTATCTCTGTTGACGTTTGTTGCTCTGCTATATCGGTAACTGGTTTGTCTGGTGTAGAAGGAGATGTATCCTGCCCCTTTTTTAGAAAAGCTTCAAGTTGAGCTTTTGCTTGAGTACTTAGTGGATTTGATAAGGATGTCTCCACTTTCTGCATTAAAACTTCGACTTTCTTCAGATCTTCCTGAGTATCCCATTTTCCGAAACTTCCTACCCCAAAACCCGAAGGTGTAGTTTCCTATGTAGACGAAGTGTCTACCAACTCTCCCTGCAACACCTTTGGCAAGCTATTCCTTCTATGGTTTTAAAAACTATAGAAACTGGCTTGTTGATTTGGAGACGGAGTTTGGACTCTGTTCAATACTTCCTTGTATGAACTGGCTCCCTTGAATATTTCATCCTGTGGGGAATTCTCATGCACATACCTCTTTTTTCGATCGTGCCTTTTAAACTCAATGTCAACTAACTTGACATATTCTAGAGCCGCAACCTCTACTTTAGAATGGTTGAAGTCTAACAATGAAAACATCCCAACCTGAAGAGGGAAGGTTGGCCATACCTTCTTCTGAGCCGCTTTCAATTCCTTGCTAATGCCCCATGTTACAGTATGATAAGCCACTTCTCGGCATACCAACCGATCTGGTAAAAACTTTGGGAGAGCATGGAGGGGAACCAAGCACCCGAAAACCCTGATGTAGGAAAACTTTTCTTCGATGTACCCGTATGCTATTTTGCCCAGGTTTTCCATGATTCTGTCTGAAAATCTGGGAGGTGGGCATCCGTATAGGGAAATATGAATAGGCACCACCACATAATGGTAGATTTCATAGAAGAAGTCTCTGACTTTGTCTTCCCACAACTTGGAGTGAGAGAAATGGATAGGTTCAACACTAGTTGGGGTCCATCTTCCATTCATTAAAGGGAAATGGGTCATAAAGAAAATAACGTCCATGATGTATGAAGACATATAGAAAGGGGAAGGTTTCCCTTTGGACTTTTCGAATTACTACTCTGTAATTTCCCTAGCCAGGTTGTCTGATAACATCTTGGCCCAGTTGAAAGAGTATCCCTCAGCCACTTCGTGCATAATTTGTACCCATGCCAATGGGAAATGAGAAGAATCCCTTTTCCCGAATATCCTACATAGCATCATAGCCACATAAATCATATGGGCCTCTAACGATGTTGTGGCATATATGCCGTGAGTGTCTGCTTTGAATTTCTCCAGGTGCCCCCACCAGTCTTTGATTAAATCAAGGTAGGTTTTATCATATTGATTACATTCTTGTTTCTCGAGCTCCAGCATGAATGCATCGTTATAATTATATTTAAAAATGAGGGATATTTTATACATTACTTGTATATGTTCCAGTCGAAAAGACCCAACAACGACCTTTCGTGAGTTGTAAATGATCCTGGTTGAATTGTCGACGTTTTCCAGGGCCCAACCTATCATGTCATTATACAGCATGAGCCTCGGCCACACATATATTTTGTGTAGATTCGACTAATTTATATACCTGAGCTTAGTTGCATGGGTTTCACTCACTTCGTCGCTTGAATCCTCAGGGAAATTTATAAGCTCGTGCTTTAGAATATCAAACATCTGTGTCCATGATTTTACAATATCGATGGCTCTCAGTGAGGTGTTTGACAAAACATATGTGTTCATATTTGCACTTTCCCCAGCTACTTTAGCCATCTTTCGTGGTGCCATGATATTGATGAAATCAAAACTGGGTTACCTGGATATTCCGGAGTTGGCTAAAGCTAGCTATTCCGCGAGAATGAAAATGGAATTAAAAATCAAATATTCTTATTCACCTCAAACATATTGATCTGAGAATACATTTACCGACGATAAATTTATTTACCTTAATGAGAATATCTAGGCGACGATCTGCAATCTGTATTGAAATTATTGCCGTCGATTTGTGATTAATTCCATTAATATTGGTGGTTTGCGATTGAGGACTTGGATGAAATGGGTTTGAAATTTCCTGAATCGTGAATTAACGAAAGATTAATTGCGAGATAATCTTGTTCAAGACATTAATTAATCGTGTCTAGCTTTAGGTGTTTTCAGGTATTCGAACTTCGGGACTTTAACAGTAGCTCGAGATAGAATCCCTGAAACCCGAAATTGTGAAATGATTAATTATCGAATAATCATTTTTTTAGATTTAACTAACCCCGTTTAAGTTTGAAGTGTCTCGGAAGTTCGGACTTCGAGATTTCAAGATGTGATGGATGATAAATGTCCGAACTTCCGAAGTGCAAAGTTATTAACTGTATTTTAACCGAGATTAACTTAACTAATTAAGATTTAATATTTCAGGATTTTGCCGCTTTGTGGATTTTCAATTTAGCTCGTCATTGTGTTTTCGAATGGCCGTTAACCGTAGTGATGTGTTGAGGGTGATGTCATTTTAAATGACGTGTTGAGACCCAGGGGTGCCACGTGTTACTTAGATTCATATGAATCTTTAGAGGAAAATGTCACAGATAGATGCCACATGTCAATCCAGGGAAGACTTGAAAGATACACACGTACTATGCCTCGTGTCCTTTGAAAGTTTATGAAAGAGTGATAATGAATTCTTTTGGGTTTCGGGATTTTTAAAGTCATGACTTGTCGAAATGCCTGAAGTGCGAAACTCCGAAGCGACCTTTAGAGATTTGGTTAGTTAATAATCAGGCGGCTCCACAACTCCGAAAAGCTTGGGATCATCTGATCAATCTGAGGAACTTCATCAACGACGATTATCACACACACCTTGTTATGGTTTAATAATAGATATATATTTTTTAAAGCTCAAGGTTATAGGATTATAAGTGTTCCAACACCTTAGACATATGGAACAACACGATTTTTTCATCCTCCATTACATTAAATCTCAAAAATTGGATTTATCCTTGAAGTGATATTTTTAAATTGACAGTTTTCTATGCAAGATTGAGGAAGCTGCTTCTACCAACAATTCTAAGCTATTCTTTTTGGTGTTCTTAGATTGAGATCTGGTTTGAATATGTTTAGTCTCATTCCCTTCAAATCCAATCTTGGGGTTTGGGTTTTCCATATCTTTTTTACCCTGTTTCCTGGTAAGAACTCTATTTTTCCCAATGATTGTATTTTTATTTATAATAAAACCACCCTTCTTGGATTTATCCTTCTCAGGCTTAGTGACAAGATTTTTCTTGCTTGTAGATGTCTTTCCAATAGGTTTTACATGCTCTTCATCAATGGTGATAACCTTCTCTGCGATGGCATGTTTATTCACTATCTTAGACTTCAACCTGAACTTATTTTAAGGTCTTGTGCTTCGTTTCCTTACTAAAATTCTATACCTAGAGGTATCGTCTTTAGAGGAACTCAAGTCATGAGGATTGACCTCTAGAATAGGCTCTTTAAGATGTATAATATCTTCACACTCTTTTTCTATTTTTTCAGGTTGTTGGTCCTCCATTGAAACCCTAGGTTCTGCTAACCTCTTAGCCCTTTTTGAATTATTTTTTTGTGCAAAAGGGAAAGGATGCTTACTTCCACCTAATATGTGAGAAGACATCGCATTTGTTTGTTGACTGGATGATGTAGCTTTTACAGGCTCGTCTGGAGTCTTGAAGCATGTTGTTCATTTACCCTTCTTTGCAAGAGTGGCTTGAACGACATTAGATGGAGTTTCTTGATCAAGCTTAACAATATTTCCATTTGATTGAGAAACAAGAGTATGCTTTTCCTTCTCAAACCCCAACTGGATCAAGAACTGATTCCAAGTCTTCTGCAAATTCCCTAATTCAGCCTTAACAAGAACTTTAATCAACCCTTGATGAAAAATTCTATGGGTTTTGGGGTTTTCTTGAACTCTCATAGACATCTTGTTGAGATCTCGTAAGAAATAATAAGGTAAATTCATCCTCTTAATACCTGCTAGATGAAGCAAAAATTGTAGCTGTAATAGGAATACAATAGAATAATGCCCCTCACATGTGATGAACCTCTTAAGCATGAGCAAGGATTCCATCCACTCATCAACAATCCAATCCCTAGGGATGCCCTTGGCCTCATTAGGGTATTTATGTTCAGGCGTCAAGAACTGATTAACGTCTCCACCTGTAATCAACTTATTTTTAAACCACCTTTCGCCATTAGTGGGGAGGTTTCATGCAACAACTATGGATTCTTCAGTAACTTGCATAACCAGGTTGGCGATTCGAGCCAACTTTCCATTGAAACTCTCAACAAATTCCCTAGTTATAGCGTAATGGTGACCACCCAGCTTGACACAGAAGAGATACCACCCTGCTCGATCAAAAATGATTTGGGTATCTTCATAAGCCTCCATGACTTCAGGCCCTTTAGGTTCTTTCCGATTCACATATCTTACTTTACCCATCTACACAGTCATGACCTAAAAGCTAGATTCTTGGATACATAGAAGAGATCTGTCTGCTATGTAACGAGAATCAAGGAGATTTGCTAGCTCTGCAAGTGCCAATTCAAATAACTTCACTGTTGTAGTTAATGAACAAGGTACCATTTTTTAAAACACTTTGAATAAGATGACCGATTTGTGTAGCTGAACAACTGATAGGTATAATTAATGATACACCCATTTCACATGCTATGGCTGATTACGAGTACTTTGTTAATTGATTTTTCTTACTCATGAGCTTGTAGTACAATACACATCTTCCACGACTCACCAAAGTGCTTAAAATGATCATGACTAGGGACATGTGGAAGTTCCTATAACGCCCAATCCGATTTGTCTTTTTCACTCTTGAGTGGATTAGACTTTGAATCTACAACTCATGAAGTTAAATAATCATGATGCATAAGTATTGACATGACTAATGGCTCAAATGAAAAGACTTGAAACCATTTGATGTCATCAAGTAATCATTTAAACATGTGTCTAATTCCCTACGTCCCCCTCTCACAACATTAAGTCCATCTCATTCATTCACTCTAGCATTATTTTAAAACCCCTTAAGGTGAGCTATTAAACCTTTAGGATTTAACAAAATGCTAAATATTTTTATAACTTATACAAAATTTTAAATACCAAGTAGGAATGAATGAGGAATAAAATAAGGTAGAACATAGTAGGTGTTAACAACATACATAATGGATTAGTTGTGGTGGGGGGAAACCTAAACTTTTCTCTATGAGCATAAGAAATATGGGGGCCGGTAACACAAGTGGATTGTATTTCAGGTTAATTTATAAGAAAAATAGAAGATGTGGGAATTTTGGATATTGAACCAACTACACTGACTCCCACTTGGAGGAATAAGAGAAGAGGGGAAGATAGAATTACTGAGAGGCTCATTCAGTTCTTAATATATGAAAGGTTCCTAGATGAAGTCATTCAAATAAAACAATGGGTTGCCTCGAGAGGGGAGTCTGACCATAGTCCAGTTGTATTGGAAGTAGAACTTGTACAAGAGAAATCATCCATCCCCTTCAAACTAAGTCAATAACGGATTATTATGGAGGATTTTGTAAACAAGATCAAAGATGGATGGAAACCTTGTGATGAACACTTAAGAGAATACACATCTATCCAATTTCAACAAAAATTGAAAGAAGCAAAAAATGTAGTTGTTCCATGGGAAAGGGATACAAAACAAAAACATGATAGGATGATTAAAGAAGTGGATGAAGCACTAAAATCACTTTACAACAATGATGGTTTTGGCTATTTAAATGAGGACCTGAAATTGGAGGTAAAGATCCTGGAAGAAAAAAAGAGGAACAAATTATTGGAAAAAGAGAAAGTATGGAGGCTTAGGAGAAGGGCCTTATGGTTACAAGCAGGTGACGAGAATATCATGTTTTTTCATAGATATGCGAACTATAGGAAAAACATAAACTCAGTTTAGAAAATTGACAAAGGAGATGACAGGTGGGTAAAACATTTCAAGAATATTACAAATGAAGGAGTCAATTACTTCTCAACCCTTTTTAGAGAGGACTCTAGGGCTACAATTGTTGAGGTAACAAGGCTATTGAACTCATTTATCTACTTTGTCAACCATGTGGACAATCATGAGTTGATGAAAGAGGTTGGTAAAGAAGAATTGCAACAAATTTTACTGAGTTTTCAAAAGGACAAAAGTCCATGTCTAGATGGCCTTGATATGAAATTATTTTTAGGCTGTTATGATTTCATAGAAGAAGACTTAGGGATGCTACAAGAATCACAAGAAAAAATTCTTGGAGCTTATAACACCACTGTTATAGCATTGATCCCTAAAGAGGACAATCTGACAAGCTTTGAAAAATTCAGGCCAATATCATTATGCAACTATATCTACAAAATTATCTCAAAAGTTATTGCAAGAAGATTGAAAAGTGTTTTATCAAAACAAATTTCTAGAGAACAGTTTGGGTTTTTAGAGGGAAGATGAATCCACAAGGAAGTTGGGATTGCACAAGAGAGACTTCATTCAATCAAGGTCAATACTGAAAGATCGATGGTACTTAAAGTGGACCTCTCCAAATCATATGATACAATAAGTTGGCTTTACTTTAGACTTATTCTTATACAATTGGGTTTCTATCATAGGTTTGTTGTTTGGGTGATGAGATGCATTACTTCATTATATTTTGGTATCTTAATTAATGGGGCCACATCCCCTTTATTCATACTAAGAAGGGGTCTTAGACAAGGATCCCCTCTATCCCCTCTCATTTTCCTTTTAATTGTTGAAGGGTTAATCGTGTGATGTAACTACTTGTAACATCACACATCTTTTGTTTGTGGATGATATCCTAATATTCTGTGAGGGAATACGAAGGGTAATTGAGAAGTTTAAAGTTATATCGGATTTATTCTATAAACCAACATGTATGATTATAAATATTTAAAAATCTACTCTATCCTTGTGGGGTATAACTAAGTAGGAAAATGAATATTTTACTCAATTATTTCCCTACCAATTGATAGATCTAGACCATGGTTTGAAGTACTTGGGATTCTATTTGAAATCTAAACCAGTACAATAAGTGTGGCAACAATGGTTGATTCCTAAAGTGGAAAAGAAGTCAAATACTTGGTGCAATCGATGGCCATAGATGATTTTAGGGGCGAAATTTCGCTCATGGGCGAAATTAAGGGGCCTCTAATTTTTTATTGGGCGAATTTTTTGTATTAGAGTGATTTTTTAAAACTTATTTTATTAGCCCGTAATTTATTTTAAGGTAAAAATCGTGTTTTTTATTAGAGTGATTTTTTTAAACTTGTTTTATTAGTCTGTAATTTATTTTAAGGTAAAAATTGTGTATAGGGTTAGCCCATGTTTTAGGAGGATAGAGAAAACAAATTATATTTAGCTCATGAAATTTGGAGGAACAGCCCATTAGCCACATTTCTAGAAATATGAGAATTTATGATAGCTTCTTTCTACCGCCATTTGGTAAAATCGGGATTTATGGTTTAATTTCACCACGATTTTGTGGTATGGGCACTGGGCACTCAAAGATCGGTGAAGCATGTCTTGGCTAATCTTCCCTTTGCCTGATTTCCAAAGAACATGGAGATTTTTGGCCCCACATGGTATATAAATTATATGGGATCTGGAATGCATTCCCCAGTTTACATCTTCATTCTTCTGTTACCTCTTATTTCCCTTTGGGCCTTGAGGTTTACGGGTTTAGTATTTTACTCTCGGACTTTCTTCTGGCTGGTAACAGGTTACTCCCAGGTTCAGCCCATGCGACAGTTGGAATTGACCATATTTTGTTAGTCCAAAACCCCACTCGCAGAGGAGGACCCCACCTTTTTTAGCCTTCCAACAGAAGAGGACGACCCCTCATGCAGAGGAGGACCCCGCTCGCAGAGGAGGACTCACAGAGAAGAACCCCAATCGCGGCTCCGCGCTAAGGCTCAACCACAGTGGTACACATATATCACCTCACTATAGAGCTTCAAGTATATAGTTCAAGTGATAGCTGGGTTTGTGTATTGTTAATGTCCTTTTCCTAAACTAAAAATAGTTATACGTTCCATGTTTTTGATAATGTGGATATATATTATTTTGGATAGCCACATTGTATGCATCCAATGAAACTACTAAAAGGTAATCCCAAACCTACAAGTGATCCAAAGTGATGTGATTATGTTTTTGTCTCTGCATAGCTTTCTAAATTTGCCACTAAACAAATCTTTGAAATTTAGGTTTTATCCAAAAATTGACTTCTCCTCAAAGCAACTTTCAGAGGAATCATTTACTATCTATTGTTTTCTAGTCTAGCGTCATTTTCCCTGGGATCTAAGTCAAAAAATCAGCAAGGGTCTGCTAGTCGTACAGAGGTAAAGCAGGGGTGCCCATTTCACCCAGACCTTTATCCGAACTATATTGACAAGCTGAATCATTTATGCCAACTGCTTTCAAGTTCAAGCATTCCATTTCTATTTAGAATGGGTATGCTACATGAAAAGCAAGAGGTAGGCACTCATTAGTTTGGGCCCAATATAACTCAATTAGTCTATTGAGCTTCACTTTCTAGACTAAAACCATCACTTTCTAGTTATTAAAACCATTTTTAGTTATATTTCTATCACTCCTAATCTAGTCCAAGGGTGATCCTGGAGAGGTGTTTTTTTTGCACAATTAATATTTTCCACTGACATTCTCTATTGATAAGATTCAAAAGACTTTTTCCCACCAGAGCATTTCCAACATGAATATGTTTGAGGTCTCAACCCCTTCATTGTTTGGTTAAGGGTCATATTTAACAAGATGATAACCTCCTTGATTCAAGTTCCTTTCCAAAGGAAAACTAAAGTTGCTTTTTTGTATCTTCTAAGAACCCTTTAGGGAATGGTCTTCGGGATCTTTTGAAATGTATCGGATAAGCCCTCTACCACTAAGAATGAACATGGAGACAGGGAATGAATTGCTCATCTCTAGTTGGGATGAATAAGGAAGAGGCAAACCCATTAATAAGTACAAAAAATGAAACAATGGAAACACAACCCATCTCCAATTGACAACATCTAGTCTTGAAACCAATACCAACATGTCTTTATGAGAACCAACAACTACTATATAGGCCTCTGCAGTGACTAGTTTTCACAATTCATAGTGGGTATCTTTTTAATATGAAGATCTTCGGTGTAGATATATTAGCTTCATGATCATTCATGGGAATCAGAAGTACCGTTTAAAAGGACAAAAGCTTAATGCATCTTCTCTAGATTCCAGAGCAAAGCGAAAAACCTCAGATGATACAGAGGACATCACTTTATGTATTTTGATACTTCAAAGTCAACAGTTACGAACCTGATGAAGATATCACCATTCCACCGATAGACTACAATATTACCGCCTCATGGATACCGCGGGTACTACCCCAAGAGTGCTCAATAGATCTATTCCATAACCTCTTAAAAGGTTTGATGCATGATAATGGCGATACTCAACAAACAACAACCTCCCAAAGATATCGCGAATGCACCAAAATCCAGAGTGTTATGACTTAAATTGACGGGCGCGAGTGACTGGCACAATGCGCGGCGTTTATCTCGAACAGCTGGAAGCTAAGCTTTCAATGAGGGGTGATCCGGCGGAATGGCGAGACACCAAAGGTTACCCCAAACAAATTTCGAAACCGCTAGGCCTATATCCCATTAAATGCACGATCAATCAAATAATATTCTAGGTATTAGTGTAAGCGCAACTGTAAACTGATGAAGTCTCAGGGATATTTCAAATAGATATTGTCACAATTATAACTGAATTGGTTGATGAAATGTTGAAGGCTTCGTTCGTTGATAAGATTGTACCTTGTGAAGTTCAATAGTGAGTTGTACTTCTATGAAATGGACTAACTTGCTGTCTGAATCGAGGTTTCCATTTGCAACTTTCAAACCACGCCTCCTTTTGTTACGCGTACTTGACCATTAGGTTGTGAAATGGACTTTTGAGGGTCAGGAAATCTTTTGCTGCATCTCTTTGGAAATGCATCTACATCTACGAGTAATACTTGTTCACATTATAATATGAAGGCCAGTAATAATTGTCGGCGTGGTATACGCCTTTAGTTACAAAGGTATCTTTTAATTAGACATCCGCAACTACTTGGAATGCTCGTCTCTATCTGGGTCCAAATTGTAGCCACTAAGACAACTATTATCCCGGTGGCCTCCTACTTTGACCTTGCAACAATCAGCTTGATTTGAAATCTGTTATGGGTGTGCCCCTTGGAGAGGATATCAATTAGTGACCAATCCATTTTTTTAGGCATAATTTATCTTATTTGCAACCAGGTTAGTTGGTTTAGTATATGGAAGCTCGTTTAGTCTATGGGCACACATCCCAAACAAATGCAGTTTGCTGGAATTCAGGAACTTTATTTTTCCATTTCCACCGGGACCCCAGGGCATGGGACCCCAATATTGGTAAATCAGCCGTGGTCGTTTGCACTCCAGAGGAAGGTATATTCTCGAAAGGCCTCGGGTCAACCGCACGCTAGTTCTTGTTGTTCATATTTTTTCCATCTCATGGTAACAATTTGTTGCACTCGGATTAAAACCCTAGTAGCTAGAAATGAAAATATTTAACCTACTCTCAAAGTTGCAAATATAATCATGCTCAAAATTGAAACACATCACACTGAAAAAGTACAAGCAGCGAAAGTGAAAGTGTCTGTCAAACCTGCTACTTCTTTCTGACAACACAAGAAAGAAATCAATACAACATCTCATTCGAAATTGAATTTATGAACACCTTGCCCTTGCCTCTATGTTATAGACTAAGAAGGCAGAGGTTATTCTCACAACAATTGGTGTGAGAATAGTGGCAATTGACCACAAACCTACTCCCAATCCTACCACATGCTTAAGCATCAACTTATCTGCCTATATACCTCCAAAGAACTGAGTAAGCAAATAACCCTAAAATGAAGACCGCACTCAAGCCGCCAACAGCTGATGGGCTCCCCAATTAAACCTCAGATTACAGGCGGATGTAAATACTCATGTTTACATGATCCATGCTGCAAAGAAGAAAGGGAAAGTAACAAAGCAGTACAATCAACCAACGCCTGGGAAACTCCTTCAACCACAAATATCCTCCATCGCCTACCACCCCACATCGGGGAATTGCACTCTGTAATACTTCTTGAATGAGTCACCAGACCGGGGTGACCGTTCCAATGTCAGGTTCAAAATATCACCGGGTATAACTAAAGTAGAGCTGAGCCCCGAGGAATGGTCTGTGCTAATGTTTCACCTTGAGTGGTGACATGAGTAGTTTATTCTTTAGTCCGGGAATGGTTAAGGTGTTTGAAGCAGATTCAAAACAAAGCAAGAGAAAAGGAACAAACATGGCTCATCTCTAGTAGGCTAAACGCATTGTCAATAGACTTGGTAGCAATTCCATTAGATCATCTTCCTTGGGAAGATCCCCGACTCTTCTATTTAGATCCTTTAGATCTCTAAAATCAGTGGTGTCTTTTCTTTCCCTTGCTTAATAAATATTTCTATATTTGTTCTCATTTATCTACTACAAGTCTCCAACATTATAAGTGCAAAGTAGTTCCTCCTGTCTTGTGAATCTGTCTCCAACTTACTTCTTGGAAAATAAATGCATGAAAGGTGTTTTGAATCTGTTATGGCTGTGAGAATTTGGACAATAATTTTTCACTATAGAACATCACTTCATGGACTCATAAATATCAAATGGACACAATCACTAGGAACTCACTGCAAATGGACACAAGAACTAGGAACTCTGAAATCATAAGATAGAAACCATCTTATTGGTGTGGTAAAGAGCAATTTTCAATAGCATGGAAAAAGACAAAATGCAAAAGGTGAAAAAACAGCATATCCTTACTCCATCTCACTATTTGAAGCTTAAAGAAACCTAGGTGAGCTCAAACCTATGTAAATGGATACCTGAAATGAGAAATCGTGAGATTTTACAAGAGAAATTTACTGAAATTATGCATAATTTTGTACCAACAAATCCAACTGCTAAAAGAAAATTAACTTCAAAGACCATTTTGCTCCTTCAATTTACTCTGCTTTTATTTATTCTTGAAAAAATTGGATGCATGAGGTTCCCATTATCCCAACAACCTTAGCAATTTCTGGATCCTCTTCTATGTCAATTTTAGCACAATGTACTTCACACCTTAAAATGCAAATTATGAAGGTTTATTTTTTAGATTGTTCCTCACTTCACCATCACAAGAAAGCTTGTAAAGTAAAGTTTATTGAACCATGAGATATGGTATGTGCATAATATATTTTCAATATAGTTTCAAGCCTTCACAAACTTTGCAATGCATGCTTGGATTGAATGCAGAAGGAAGAAAAAGAGGCATTCAAAGCATATTTAAAATGGTGTTGAATGTGCCTTTAAATTCAATTTTAATCCTCACACACAACTTGCAAATTGTGTTTGATGTTCTAGTTCATGATATCCCCAATGAGACCAACCAAAATAAGGATATATCATTTAGCATAAAAGCATGAGATGTGCACTAGAGCAAGTACTCACTAAAATTAAACTTTTTTGTGATTTCTTGTTTGAAGAAGTTTGGGTTAAATTGCAAAATTTGAAATGAACAATTGTTGCAAAGTGTAGGTTGGGATAATCTGGAAATTAAAGCCATAAATAAATGAGTCATGTCTCTAATCAAGTCATGTTTCAGTAACCATTTCACTCAATCAAATTCAAAAAGCTATTCAGTAAGCCTTTATTTGACTTGCACAAAATTGCAAAATTAAAAGTTAAAGCATGTGGAAAAAACTGACAATGGAAATTTTCCATGCATCTTATAATTCCTCATTCGAATAACTCAATGGTAAGCTTCAGCTTTCAAGCATTCTTATGCATATAAAATTCAACCCTTCACTATTTAATTCATGGGAAAAACATCATGCAAGAAATGACATTTTTTGCCCAATTTTTATGGGCACATGTGCAATATAAGTTTCCAACAACATTCCTCCACGCATCAAAATGGAAACAAACATCTTCTCTACTCCAAGAAAAAGTTTCACTCAATCAAGCTTTCCAAAAGCCATAAGGTTGAAAATGCATCTTATTAGCTTTCTGGTGAAAACAAATTTCAACCATAAAAGTTCAAGAAACTAATCACAAATTCAAACTTAATCTTTACCTCAGGATGATGATTCTAATACATGTCTTTTGATTCTAGTTATTACCATCTTCAAGCATGGAAATAGATATGTGCATAGAAAAAATCCTTGTTACAAAACTCCAGGCTGAAAATGCATCTTATTAGCCTTCGTGAAACAAATTTCAAAGCATAAAAAGTTCAAGAAACTAATCACAAATTCAAACTTACTCTTTACCTCAAGATGAGGATTCCAATACATGTCTTCTGATTCTAGTTATTACCATCTTCAAGCATGGCAATAGATATGTGCATAGAAAAAATCCTTGTTACAAAACTCTAGGCTGAAAATGCATCTTATTAGCCTTATGGTTAAAACAAATTTCATGCATAAAAGTTCAAGAAACTAATCACAAATTCAAACTCACTCTTTACCTCCGGATGAGGATTCCAATACATGTCTTTTGATTCTAGTTATTGCCATTTTAAAGCATGGCAATAGATATGTGCATAGAAAAAAATCCTTGTTACAAAACTCAAGGCTGAAAATGCATCTTATTAGCCTTTTGGTGTAAACAAATTTCAAGCATAAAAGTTCAAGAAACTAATCACAAATATAAACTTACTCTTTACCTCAGGATGAGGATTACAATACATGTCTTTTGATTCTAGTTATTACCATCTTCAAGCATGGCAATAAATATGTGCATAGAAAAAATCCTTGTTACAAAACTCCAAGCTGAAAATGCATCTTATTAGCCTTCTAGTGAAAACAAATTTCAAGCATAAAAGTTCAAGAAACTAATCACAAATTCAAACTTACTCTTTACCTTAGGATGAGGATTCCAATACATGTCTTTTGATTCTAGTTATTACCATCTTCAAGCATGGCAATAGATATGTGCATAGAAAAATCCATGTTACAAAACTCAAGGTTGTCATCCTCAAACGAACTAGTTTATGGGAAGTCATTAAAGATGAAGAAATGAAACAAAGAGCCTCATTTTAATTCTTATCATAAACTTGATTTATGAAATGCACTCCTTTTCTAATCCTAAAAAACGTTGGAGATGAAGTTGCAAGAAATGTAATTTTAATGGCATATTGGTTGATGAAGTTGAAAGAATAATCACACATTAATACGAAGTTGCAAGAAATGTAATTTTAATGGCATATTGGTTGATGAAGTTGCAAGAAATGCAATTTTAATGGCATATTGGTTGATGAAGTTGCAAGAAATGTAATTTTAATGGCATATTGGTTTCTTGCTCAATACATATCTCTTAAACTGGCATCCTTAATCCACAATTTCAAATTTCATTTGTTCAATACATATCACTTCATAATCAAACATAGGTGAGGACTAAATATCACATCAGTATTGGATTCTTGAAAGAAGTAAGAAAAGCCAACTATGGCCAACAGTGCTGGAACAGTTCTAATTTAAGCCTAAATTGGGGAACCAATGTTCGCTCATTTAAATGTCTAATTGATTGCCAATTTGGTATCATCTATTTTGTGTGCAAAGTTGTTTCTAGTTTGCTCGAAATGCATGTTTTTTAAGCTTGAAAAAGAGCATAGAATATGCCTCTTCAATCAAAGCCAAAAGCTGCTTCTCAAGCTCATTAACATAGCTAGAAAATGCATGTTTTAGCATACCTAAAGCATTGAACCTTTAGCTCTTAGGGCAGCCAAACAACCAAGATTAAACAATTTTTCCAATTGATTCTCAAAGATTACAAAATCAGCAAACGAGATTGAAAGAGCATGGATGCTCAGTTAAGGAGAAGGCCTCAAGATCTTGCTCTCCAAGCTCATTAACAATCCATAAAATTAATGTAATGAACCAAGAATCATAAGTTATGTAAATTTGAAAGGTAGTGTTTTCAGAATATTGATCTTGGTGAGTTTGATACCACTCTTAAAGAAGCTCAAAGAGCTATTTCAAAGTAAAACCTCGCTTTAGTGGTCGCCTTCTTGAATTTGAAATTTCATTATAACAAAACAATCAAAAAACACTACTTTGGCCTGGCCCTTTAGTCAACATTCCTTCTTACCTAAAATGTTTTTGCATATCTTTTCATACCTAAAATGTTTTTTTGCATGTTTTAATGAAAATTTCATATTCTGTAACTTCCAAATCTCTTGTACCTGGTAAATACATTCCTAAATAACTGGTATGAATTAATTGTGCTTTTTGGTATTTATTTCTTTACTCTGAACAGGGTATTTATATGATGTGTGAAACAGTCACTTTGATTTGCAGAATAAATAGCACAAAGTTTTTCAGTCCCTTATTTTCAGATTGTTTCTTTGGCTTGCAAGTAGTTTATTAGTCACATGTATAAATATCAGATTATGACAAATAAACCCGTATGATAATTGGGAGAAGATTAAACATTATTACCAGTGCAATGGAAGACTTTGTCAATTCTTGAGGATGGCATGGAAGGTTCCTTGCTTTTTTTGGCGTAACTATAAAACACACACCAAGAATTTGTGTCTAGACTCTAGAATAAGCTATCCCATTGTCAGGTATAACCACAAAACATGTACACCGGTGAGTTGTGTCTAGAATAAAATACTATAGCTTTACCTGGAGTATAAAAAAAATATTCTGTAAAAACTGTACATGAGTAAAACTTATTACAATGTAGTGATAAGCTCATCATTCCTGGGAAAAAATATCCCAAAACAACATATACAAGCAACACTTGCAGAAGATGCAACCACTGGATCTTTGTCTATATTTGTAAGAACAAGAGTCTTTGTTGTAATTGTTAACTCAACACTCCAATGAACTTCAACTTATTCTACAACTGCCTTGATATTTTATTCTTTCTCTTTGTCAAAGATAAATGGAATCCAACATTGTGACTGATTTTAAATTTGAAGGGGTAAAACAACTTAAGACGATTCAGTGAGTGGGAAGTGATCTCCGGTGATGGATTGCCTTGTGGGCTTGATGGTATCCCTAGATTAAATGATCCTTCTACCATAGGCCTTATGCTATTCGTTTCTCCCTTGTTATTCTTATTTGCCTTTGCTTCCTTGCTCATCTTTTACCCTTTCTTTTATCATCTCCTTGGTTTCCCTTTATGCTCCTCAGGTTTCTCAAAGCTTCTTCTTCCTTTGTGCTTTATGATTTTGTTTCTTTTCCTTTGTCTTTCAGTTTCCTTCTCCTTTTTTTCCTTTCAGCTTCAAAGCCTCTTCTTCCTTTGTACTTGTGGCTCATTTCTACCTCTTTCTCTCAGCCCTTCATTTAGCAGTTTTTATTTGTGGTAGGCACAAGGTCATAGGTGTGATGTCATGGTTCCAAGTGTGTAGTGGTGGGATGGTTCTAGGTTCCGATAGGTGAAGGATGATGATTCAAGTGCAATGTTCAGCAGGTGGATTTTTCTACCAGTGTGATACATGCCAACTAGTTGGAGGGTTTCCATGATTAATAGGTTCTAAATCTACCATGGGCCAAAACCCTCATTTCAATTCCCTCAAGTTCTAAATCCTTGCTAGGTTTGACTTCCCAAAAAACTCTAACTTTCCTTACTATCTCTTCTCAAACAAAAACCTAGCGTGCTTGGTTAATCACACTCAATTTCTTTCCTAATTTGACCCTCCTCATAGGTTACTAAATTCTTCTTTAATAACTGGGAATATTTACTATTATTGCACCATAATTGGCCTTGTATCCACACTTAGTATCCTTGCTAAACTAGTCAAGCAAAAAGGTCCTAAATCAACTTTTCTGCTTAACTATATTTAGCAACAAGTTGATTCAATTCCTTTGGTGTATTTAGCAGTTTATCTAATTTTGCTAAGCACAAAGCTCGATATGACCTTTATCCATAATCATTGCATGCAACAGCAATAAATCAAGTTGTATTGTTAAACTAAGCAGAAAACATTGAGTATTTATCACATCAAGATTCTTATTCTTACCATAGCATACTATGCTTCTATTTTAGGTTTATACAAAGGAAAACTCCCAAGAGGATTCTCCTCCTCAGAAGAATTTGGAATTATACTACATAGAATATACATTTATGTTTATGGCTGAAGCTACAACTCCTTTACAGTAGTCTGTAAGACTTGACTGATAAGTAGGTGACAATTTAATTTCAAACTTGTCAATCAATTCAAACATTAGAATGTTGAAAAGCAATGAAATGTAGATCTTTCATTTTTCAAATGAACAAGATAAAGTTATCTTGTTAGTTACACTAGTTGGGTACTAAATAGGGGAAAAAGGTTGACCTATTTTCGTTGATTAAAGATGTACTTGTGAAAGACCGGGGGCACTTGTGGTCCCAAGAGGGAATATTTAACTCCCTGAAGCACCATTTGGGAGACTAGAAGGCTCAGGAAGTGGTTATAGGTTTTGGTCACATGGATACCTCACTTTTGTAAACATAGTAAGTCGTGACCCTTCTTAAGATTATATATATTGATGGGACATTGAAACTATTCAAACTTTTCACATATCAAATAGCTAAAAGTATCTTTGTACTACATTCTCTCCTTGGCTTTTAAGTTTTTGTTTTTGACTGATTTAATTTGTATCTTTGTATGGATTTTCACCTCTTTTCATTATATCCATTAATCTTTGCAGTATTTCTAGGTCTTGAAGCATATCACAATGTGAGGAGAAATTTGGGAGAAAGTATTAGTAGCTTCATTCAAATTGAATATTCTATACTTGGTAGGAATTTTACTAATTTTATATTATTTCTCTTGCAGGTTTCACTTTTGGCTTCTAGATCAATTTGAAATTTCAATTGTGGAATATTTATTGAGATTTCAAACATCGATCGTGGGAAGAAAATATCAAGACAAAATGATCTATCATCATACTTTCAAAGACCTCAATCCAAGGATCCACATTATATTCATGCTTCGAGCTCTTTTGAGCAACCTATCACTGAAAGAGATGTCAAATCTTGTGAGAATGCATCTAATATCCAAATAATAGACAAGGAAATATGTTCCTCTGGTGATCAAAGTGATATAAATGCATTTTCACCAGAAATTGGCAGTACAAATGTCGAAAATATTTCATTGGAAAAGAACACAAACAATTCACGGAAAAGAAAAAAGGGCCAAAGGGACATAGGGAGAGGCTTCCAACCAGATTGGGTCTCAAAATTTCCATTTATTGATCCATTACCTCCAAAAAATGAGAAAGAGAAACCAAAATTTATATGAAATATATGTAGTTGGAAACTTGGCACACCAACGACATTTCAGATGAAGTTAGATACAATTGAGAAGCATGTAGGAAAGGTGTATGAAAAGAAAATTGTAGATGGCGAGGAGAAATCTATTGTCAGATGGAAATATTCTGAGAAATGTCGACATGTCAAATATGTTGATGAATATAATGAATATTTAATAAGTAATAAAAAACTTGAGGCAGGTGGAGGAACCATCACATCTCTATTTGAAAAGACGATGGAAATAAATTTGTTATCCAAGACAATTCAATTAAGCATTGTATTTCACATCTAATCTAAAGGGTGTCCTATGACAGATTATCCGTATTACATGAAATATCTATCTTTTCTTCAAATTCCAAACTTTCCATCTTCTCATTGGTCTTTAACGAGTGGTTGGGAATGGGCAAAATATCTAGCTCAAGTAGAAAATGATGATATGAAAGAGAAGATTGCAAGTGCTAGGTTTGTGTCATTGTCTTTGGATGAGGTTACATCTATTGATAACACTTCATGGATTTGTATGAGTATTTATATGGTTAATGACCATATTAGGCATTCCTATCTACTTGGGGTTCATAAAATGATGGAGAATTCTATAGCTGAAAATATTTATGAACTTGTTAATAATAGTTTGAAGAAAAGTGGTGGTATGGATCCTTTAATGATCGAAAAAAAATTGGTATGTGTTGGAGCGGATGGAGCATCGGTAATGCAAGGACAAAGGAATGGAATTTGTGTTAGACTACAACTATCAGCTTCACTGTATATGTTGAGTATTCATTGTATGGATCATAGGATGAATCTTTCATTTAAAATAGTAAGCAAGTTTCCATCAGTTTCAAAAGTTGAAGATCTTGTATAGGAGGCTTATGCATATTTTTCTCATAGTCCCAAACGATTTTCAGAGTTTAAAAAATTTGGCGACGATGTTACAAATGGAAACAAGCTATTAAAGGATGTTGATACAAGATGGATCTCATTGAATGGACCAGCTAAAAGATTATTTAGTGAGTATCAATCCTTGGTAGGGGTGATGTATGAACATCGCTTCAGTGTAGATAAAGCTCAAG
>SNQJ01S0073510.1:45524-64682 GCA_010110895.2 Picea sitchensis | reverse complement strand
ATTTTCAAAATCTTGGGTTTCTTCTTGAGTCCAAGAAAATGAATCCCTTTTCAATAACATTATTAGCGGTGCTACTTTTTACCATAGTTGTTGATAAAATTGTAGTAATGATCCATCAATTCTAATAATCCTCTATGATTCTAAAGAACGTGTTGTTCTTAATATCCCCATAATGTGTTATCAATTCATCAATAAAAATAGACCAAGAGACAATAGTCTTTTTTGTGCTAACAAATCCATTTGTGCCATAGAAACTGATCAAGTTTTGAATACAAGGATTGTTGAAATATTTTCCAATAATGAGAAGGGGGGTGAATCATTATTGCTTATTTTTAACAATTTAAATCTATTCCTAATTATTAAATTTATTAACCATAACAATTGATCAACAAGGAAGTACAATACACTGAATTTTAAATGTAACAATCATAACATTTATATTTATTTTATAAGCTACAACTTGTAGGAGACACCAATCTCCTTTCTTTTTGAGAACCTACTCAAGGAGACACCAATCCCCTATTTTCAAGGACCAACTTGAGAAATCTGCAACTCCCTATTGTTCAGGATCCAACCTGTAGAGGACTACAATCCTCTACACCAACTTGAGGAAGCTGCAAATCCCTATTGTTCAAGCTCCAACCTGTAGAGGACTCTGATCCTTCCTTTCTCCTCCCTTCCACCCTCACTTCATTTGTATGTTTCAGGTTTTGAATTCTTCCTTGGACTCTGCCTCTGCTTTGATCTTCTAATTTTCTCTCAGAGACACCGCTCTTCTTCACCATATTTATTTGTTTATATAGACTTTAAAAAGGTGTATGACATTGAACCAATGTGTCTCTTTGTAAGAGAGAAAATGAACCAATGTGCCTTTCCATTTATTAATAAAATAACGATAATGTTGTCATTTTCATTACAAACAAATTTCATCCTTTGTTTATTATTATATGTAAAAATCTCTTCAATTACAGTTTGTAAGCCCATTTGCATCTATATGGATTGACTCCTTTATTTGAATTTGTATGATTTGCATGCCTTATGAGTCAATCATAGGTATGGATTGACTCTTCTGTTTTGATCCTATGATACCACTGCTTCCTCGATTCTTCAATAGATTATATTCAAGCTTTAATTTTCTCTCTAGTCCCTTTCATGTATCGAACATTGGGTAGGTTCTAATATTGTGGCCCCTTTTCCCATAGAACTAAATGATGTGACCAATAGCTAGATAAACAAGGCACAAGGATTGTTCTATACTCTAGCCCATAGGTACTTATTATCCTTTCACCAAGTGACCACACATTATGACCAAGTGTTGTCCCGGCTAACAATTTAACCCATCACAACTTCATATTCCATATGACTTTGGCATCTGACTGAGAGTGAATGCAAACAATGCTTACCTGGTAACCAATAAAATTAACGGTTCAGACTTGATCAAGTGTTGAGTGGATGGTCTAGGTTTATCTAGGTGCCAATCAAATTGACAGTTTGGATTTAATCAATTATTGAGTGGATGGTCCACATGAATTTCGCATTTGAAAAATGGAATCGAAATAATCCCAAGCCAAAAAGCGATAAAACTTAACGCTGACACATGGATAGTTAAAATTAGCACAATATACTTATGTGTCTACCCTCTTCCATTAACTTTTGTGTGTGTTCAAACATGAAAATGATTCGGCCCATCTGATCATGCTCCCATTCTGATCATCATCATCAATTTTGATCATCACTATAGACTCTACCAACTGATTTCATTTGTATGCAACATTTTCTAAGTGTCGCCCTTAACACTGCTAGGGTAGTCTCGACTCTTGTTGGAATCATAGGTTGAGAGAGAAAAAATCAGTTTTCTATAATTTTTATGTTCTTGTGTTGACAATTGTCTTTTCGGTGAAGACACAGAATTAATGGAGTAGACACTAAAAAAGGTTTGAGATATGGCCTGGAGGGAAGATGTTAATCCTATCACATATCAAAGTTTACTAGTGGTTATTGTTACAATAGCACTAACACAATGATCTAAGGAAACAATTTGTGCCAATGTTGTATTCACTGTTTCAGTAGATGGTAAAGACATAGGCATAAAACTAGACAGAGTTCCATTGTAAAAAATTTCATGATATCTTCAAGTATGGACAACATACTTTTGTTGGGACATTTCTCATTTCTAGTGACACTTTTAATAAACCATGTCTTATTAATTCCTCCATCTGTGAATTGTATGGATCCATATTGTATTATCCATTTATAATGATGACCATATTGACTCTCTTTGACATCAATGCTAATTTCATAACACCATGTCCAACATTGTCCATATTAACCCTCTTTGACATCATGTCCAACAAGGATGCAATAGTTACCTTTTGTAAAGTTGGCACTTAGCGTAGATCAAAACATTTCTCCATATATAATATCCATATTATCAGATCATTACCATCAATATTCCTCATTTATTTTTGGAATGAATTACTTCTTTGGTCTCGAGTTCAATCCATGACCATTGAGATCTTGAAATGATGAATGGTCAGGTGTCTGAGACTCAATCCTCTTGTTCTCTAAATGTGTTAAAGTTTCTCCATATGTGACTGGGACTTAACCATATTTTTCTCTTTATCATATTCTTAAATAGGCAAATTTAGGGTAAGAATGCATCTTATCTCCTTAAAAAGGCTTTCCCTCATGTCCTTGAGATTATCTTTGATAACATATTAAAATTTTGGAATTTGTTTTTAGTTACCATATTCAAGATGTCAAGCTTCTTTACCATTGTAGCATCATTTGTTATTTTCTCTTCAAGCTTGGACACCTTAAATTTAACATCTTCATTCTCTTCTAATGTCATGGATGACCCTTTAGAATCTTGTTCTAGTGGATATTCTACTGGAACAATTCGTCACAATAGATATGATAAATAAAACTGAAATCAACACTATGAAGGTTAAATTCCTTTAGATTCCAAGATATTTAGTTACCGATTTTCTGCTTATGCATGAAATAGAAAAAATGTATAAAATATAGAACAATAAAATGCAATCTCACACCATCCACAAGATAACACAAATATTTTCTCTAGGAAACCATTACGAGAGAAAATCCATCTAGAAGGTGAGGTTGCTCTGCTCTCTTTTCTTTGGTATGGAAATAATGCAAGTACAAAGGAGACAGAACTCTCTATGTTACCTAATACATGTGGCCTATTAGGCTACTACAAAACATTAACCCCCTCTATTATACTCTCTAATTTCTCACTCCCAATTGTTATGCTATGTTATGGAACCAAATACAATAACATAGAATGGAACCCCTTATCCTCCTAGTGGTATGGTATTTAACATAGCCTGATATCCATCTAGGGATAGGTTTTTGAATTCCTCAATACTCAATTGTGGTAGGGTCTTTAAGTTTCTAGAATCTTCTTAAAATACCTCATTTGGATAGCCTCAAGCAAGAAGGAAGGAAGGTTGGGACCCAATTCATTCAGCCAGTTCTTTTTTACTCTGAATAGATCAATCCCCTAATCAAGAAGGTCTTTATGGATCACTTTAGGTCCCTCTTTATTTCCCTAAGTATCTAGACCAAATGTTGCATGCGTAATGGGGACTCACGTGGAATCTTCTTGTACCATGGTGGTTAACACAATAGGTCAACTTGTGGGAGGAATAAATTTTTTCATATGAACTCTGATTGATGCATGGTATGCATCATTGGAAAGGTATCAAAGTGTAGAACAATGTCATAGGATTTTGCATAAATTCTAGACAATAGAACCCCAAAAAACTCCATTTAATGCCTTAAAATGGATCCCAAAGGTTTCAGACCCCAATTTTCCAAAATAGGACCTGCCACTAAAATGGCTCTGCAAGTTGATTCCTCCAATTTTTTCCACTTTGAAGGCATCAATATAAATGAAAAATAATAAAATGATCCAATTTGGATCATACCTCCCCATTTGGGGAGGATTTTGGCACCCAAAATATTTACTAAATGAGGTGAGGAAATATTTCCTCTACCTTCTCCCTGAAGTACCACTTTGTTTTTCCTAGAAGCTTTCCTTTCAACCCAATCTACCAAAGGTCATGCTGGCATTGTCTTCTAGTTGTGGACCGTTTCTACAAAATTGTGTCCTTATTATAACTCTACCTGAACATCTAGTGCTTAGTCCTCTATGGAAGGTAAGGCATTCTCCTCCTCCTGATCCAACATGGAAGAATCATAGAGTTTGTTATTCTTCACATTCACTACTGAGTAAACGAGCATGTGTGGGGGTATATTGAGTCTATCATCATTATCTCCCACCTTCTCCAATATGTCAAAAGAACCATACTGTAAATCAGTGATATTCTTACAAGGACCATGCAACCTTTCCTTATTAATCTATAACCATACTCAATCTCCCACTCTAAATGTTCTCTCTATTTTGTGTTGGTCATGTCTATCCTTATACTTTTCATGTGGCTTCTTCAGTGTCTCTTGTACTTGCAAATAGATATCTTTGATCTTCTCAACATTTTTTTCTCTTTTAATTCATTTTTTGAGAGGCCCTCCCTCACTCCTCCTTGTTTCCCATATACAACATCTAAGGGTGAAGGTGGAAAATAACCAAAGCAAGTTTCAAAAGGTAACTTACCAGTAGAAGTGTGGACTACTCTATTATAAGAGTTTTGTATATAGATCATATTTTCATCCCAAGTCTTTAGATGCTTCTGATTGTAACCCCTCAAAAGATGCACCAAAGTCTTATTGACTACTTCTGTCTGTGGATGGAATCTTGTAGACCTCTTCAACTTAGTTTCCATATTCCCCCACAATGTAATCCAAAATGCACTGAGAAATATGGTCTCCCTATCTGAGATAATGATCCTTGGTATCCCAAAGTGCACCCAGACCTGTTCAAAGAATAAGTGTTTTTCTTATTGTCCCTTCATGGTCTTTTTACAAGGCATGGGAATGCACATTTTGTTGAAATTGCCAGCTACCACAAATAAATAGTCATGTTGTAATGATCCCAAGCCATTATGCAAGGATCATCACTGTTTTGGTGTCCTTTTAAATCTTTTTCTAAGTGAGGTATTTCGTCAAACACTATGCCGATATACCCTTTAGATATGTTTATATGTGTGTATGCAGCAAATAACAGAAAGAGATAACCATGGAACATACCTCAACCATATGCAATAAGATAGACAAGCCAAAACATCTCAATTCTTCTTTATTCATAAAATAGATAAGAGATGCTACAATGAAGATGTAGTCTGGAATGTATGGATGGCCAAGAAGATAGACAATAGATAGAGTTGCTACAAAGTATCACTAATACAAAATAATAATGCCTCCAAAGGATGAATCCCGAGGAAATGAGGATCAATACAAGAAGATTTGAATGCCAAAACTCTCCGGTGAAGATGCCACCTCCAATAGAGAGAAACCCTCAATAACTAGGCCTATGAAATTGTCAAATCACCCTAATAAATATTCCAACCGATAGATCGGGTGATGTTAAGAATAACTTGAGATTACTGAATCTCAAGGTCCATATAAAATCTCCATAGATCTGAATTTCCCCTTGAGATGATAGAGACTTTGGATATTTGAAACCCTAGTTGGTTCGTACGATGAAGATGGCATCAAATGCTCACGAAACTCTCAGAATATAGATGGTGGTGTTTGAGAATGTGGTGTCTAATCCTAAGCTCCCTCTCAATCTAGAATCCCCAGATTTCTTTGAATGGGGTGCCCCACTAGATGGCTGAAACCCTAGTTGGTTGACCACGATAAAGGAGGCATCAAATGCTCTGAAAGAAAATCTCCAAGAATAGATGGGGCTGAGTCCCATGGGAGAATTTTAGGGCTCAGGATCTCATGAATCTCTAGTCGATTTTTACTTCCGTCTGGAATGAGTGCCTCTCCATGCACATAAGAGTTGATGCTTAAGTCCTCATGCAAGGTGAATCTGGAACTAGAATAGTGTGGGAGAGTATTGCATCTCTGAGATCAATCTTGGGACAAGATAGGTGGAATATTTCTGCTTGAATCGTCCTCTGGGAACATGTCAAACCCTCAAAACCCCCAATATTGGGCTCACTAGCTGAAGCCAGAAATCAAAATAAGATGTGTGAATCCATTAGAAGAGGCACTTGCCTTTCCTTTATAATTTTTGGCTCACCTTGTCCTCCAAAGTGACTTTCATTTTTATTAATATTTAATTAATTAATTAAATCACTTTAATTAATTAATTAACCTTTTACCTTTAAAAGATGTATCTCTCCTTGTGGCTTCCACGGCCCTTTGAAAGTCACTTCTAGCCATCCCATCGTAGCAGGTGAACCTCCATCATTATGAGCTATTCTTCAGAGGTTCCTCCAAGTAATGTGCCCAAAATGACCTCTTCGATTAATTCCATTGACTTATAGCTAAAAAGCCGTTGAAAATCATGGAAATCGTCGGGATGCAGCGAAACCAAAGCCAACACTGTGGAATGGCTCATAATGATGGAATGTGATCATCAATGCAAGGTGGACCCTGATGCCTCTCAAATACCCTATACTCTCTGGCACCCATGCGGCTACTCGGTCGCCGTGAAATCTCATGCTTCCCTGTGGTGATGTCCCAAAGTGGGACATTACAGTCCTCCCAACTAGAAAATTGCTTGTCCTCAAGCAATGCCCAAATCCCCCAAAGTAAAATACGAGGATCCCATGTCCACCTATGGGATACATAGTAAAGACCATCCAATGATGAACAATAGCACACTCCACCCACTAGATCCCATGCTCGGGGAGGTGACTACTTATTCTCTGTGAAAGAACAATCTGGAAGATATCAACCCTGTGAATCTCATGCACTTGACCCATGGCCTCATATCGAAATGGGTCCATCCTCCAAATCTACCAAGATCACAGTCTCCATCAACTACACATGATGATGCCAAAATGAAGTACTGCAAGATCTCCATGAGAAACCCTCAAGTGACGTGCTAAATGGAGAAGTTAGAATAACTTTCCTTTGTAATGGTCCACTCTCCCCTATCGATCAGTGAACTGCTCAATCCTTCAATCCTTTGGTCCCATGCTAACCTCTGTTGGCGATCCTCCTGCTGACAGCACTTTTCTCGTCCACATTTGTCCCGTCCCCTGCATACATAAGGGATGTCTGTGGGATCCTCAAGTGTCACCTATGACCACAGACCTATTGGCCCATTAATGGTAAAAGATGCTGTCATATAGTCTTGGCCTACTCCCTCTCCATGCCCCGGTAGCGGACTGTCCTCCGCGTTGTTGTTTATGATAAAAGTGTCAGGACAGGGTAATAGAAACATTTGCATCTCACTGTAGGACTAGGAGGTGCTTTATGCTTTGGTCAAATCCAATGATTCAAATGAGAATATCATCATCGATATCCATGAGAAGATGATCTCCTGTGAAGGGTCATCACCAAGTCCCAACCATCCGGTACAACCAGAAGTAACCCCTCACATTTTGTTTGGTCCAACCAACTATATCACCATCTACTATGCAATTTCTTTGAAATGGTGAGTGATCTCCCACAACTAGCCTTGTTGCTGGGAGGAGTGATCTACATACTCCTGAGTGTGTCTCCTCCACACCAAGGCACTATACCCCTCTGAGATGCCACCATACACCTCGGCATCTCTCTCTGAGCTATCACTAATCCTGCGGTGTCGCCCTCCATGTCATCTCCCACAAACTCATCTTTAGCGTCCACCCGGATCACGGGTGTACAAGTGGATCAATCTCTATATCGAGATCAACCCTCCCCAAGACACAAATGGAAGTGTCCCCATCGTCTGGTGCTCCTCTGCTAGATCAAAAACATCCTCTATCAACGTGACTAAATGATACATCTGAGTGTCCACTAAAACAAATGAAGTGGACCTCTGACGAATATCCTCAAGAGACCCATCTAATATAGACTTCGATTCTTGGTAGGTCGTGTGCCTCTCAAGAATCTTGGGGTGCTCTCCAAGTGAGTGTTATGCCTCAATCCTGCCCCTCGAGGGGCCCTATGATGATACAACTCGCCAATCGAGTGGGTAGTCTCTATCATCAGCAACTCTGGTAGTCATTCCTCATCATGAGCATCTCTCCCGGAGAGTGTGAAAATCATCCATGGAAAATCCTCCATCCAATCTACCCTGTGCCACTGATGCACTCCAACAGTAATCTTCCATCACTGCATGCATCTCATCATTATGTCTGGTAGTTGCCCTAATCATAGCCTCACTAACTCCCAAGCTGTGATGCTAAGTGGTGTGACTCTTGACCATAGTCATGATGGGGTACCCTGTGCCTCTCCTTTGCTAATTGACATCACTAACAACGCTCTCTACAAAAGATAAAGTGATGAGCGCACATTTGTACCTACTATGCCACTAGGTACTCCTATATGCCTTTGCATCCATGCTTCGTGTATCTCTGACTCACCTTTGTATCTTGTATGAGTTGTTGTATCCTCCTATGTACTCAAGCTGCTACTATCATTTGCTCCTAGATCCCATATAGGCACATCCCGGAACCACGTTTCTCGTCATCATTTGCCAAAGAGTGCATCCTCATCAATGCTGAGGCAGTCCTATAGAAGTAAGTTCTCCATCCACCTGTCAAACTCTGTCATCTGCTCAACCATTGGAGTCTCCAATAGCTATGACTCCATCTCCTGTGACTGACCTATATGTGTGGGGTCAACCGCATGTACATCCTGTACCTCCTCCACGGATGTGGGTCTATCTTCCCATGGTGTGCATCGCTCACTAGGCTCATCATCATGCACGACGTGCCAGTCTCCCTGCGTTTGGCATACCTCATAGATGTCACGAGCAGGTGCCATATGTGTATCCCGCCCCCCATAGAGGCTCTGTCTCTAGGTGCTACTACGTGTGACTCCTCACTAGTGTCACCACTCTGGCGAGGTGTAGGTCATCAATGGTATGTGACATGTGAAACACTAGTGCCATCGTCCTGTCTATCCATTTGCCTATCCACTACACAAGGGTCATCCTCCTCAAGCATGCAAGCATCACTAGCCTCTGTGCAAGAGTCACTATCATCCTTCGAATGCTTTGAATCCTCATCATCACTATCATAGTGTACCTCGATGATATGCTTCTTACCCATACCCTACACCTATGATCACGGTTTCCCAAGGTGCGCACAGGGTGTGAAGTAAGGATTGTGTGCTCATGGGTGTGGGTTTCTCTGTGCTTCCTTCCATCTGGTTTCTCAAAGCTCTACCTCCCTCTGCTATGTTTGTCCAATATGTCACCTCATCTTGGCTCCCAGGCGGGTTTTCATGGATGTAAACTTTTGGAGAGTTATTAGAGGCCCAAGTCTCTCACAAGTGCATGATATTCTATTTCACAACTCATATCTATTCCAACAAAATCTATAGACCCAATCTTTCCTTATAGAAGATCCCACAGGTTGGCAGGAGTCTAAGCTCTCATGCCACTGTAATGATCCAGGCCATTTATGCAGGGATCATCAGCATTTCAGTGTCTTTAAATCTTTTTTGGTGGTATTTAGTCAAAACTATGATGATCTACCCAGCTTTAGATGTGTTTTATATGTGTATCACGACAAACTTGAAAGAGATAACCATGGAACATGCCTCCAACCATATGCAATAAGATGAACAAGCCAAAACATCTCCAATTCTTCTTTATTCATAAAATAGAAACGTGCTACAATGAAGATCTGCGTCTGCGTGCTCAGCAGGATGGCCAAGAAGATAGACAATGAATGGAGCTGCAAAATGTAAAGCTATTGCAAAATAATGCCTCGAGGATGAATCAATGAGGATCCAATACAAGATCACAGATGCCAAACTCTCGAAGAATGTAATGCTCCAATGAGAGGGCTGAAACCCTCAATAACTTCGGCCTTGCTGCCAAAAGTGACCAAACACCCTAATAAATATGTAGTATTAGATCGGGTGATGGTAAGTACAACCTAGGTGACTGAATCTCAAGATCCCTCTCAATCTCAGGTGATCTGAATTTCCCAGCGAGTATTTAGCGGATGTTGAAACCCTGTAGTTGGTTCGTACGATGAAGATGGCCTCCAAATTCTACGAAACTCTCCAAGAATATAGATGGTGATGGTAAGAATAAGCCAGGTGTCTGAATCTCCAAGAGCCCTCTCAGTCTCTGTAGATCTAAATTTCCCTTGAATGGGGTGCCCCACTAGACCATTTGAAACCCTAATTTGGTTATTACGATGAGGAGCCTCAAAATTCTATGAAACTCTCCAAGAATATAGATGGGGCTGAGAATCCCATGGGAGAAGTTTAGGACTCAAATCTCAAGCAGATCACCCTAGATATGAGTTTTACTAATTTGAGAATGGTGAAGTGTGCCCACCTCTCTCTATCGCACATGGTGATGTAGAATCCTCCTACCCAGGCGAGTATGTCTGGAACTAGAATGGTGTGGGAGAGTATTTTGCATCTCGAGACCAATCTTGGGACAATATGGGTGGAGCTTCACACCCGAATCGTCCTCTAGGGTTTGTTATGTCAAAACCCTCAAAACCCCCAATATTGGGCTCATAGCTAGACCCGGAAATCAAAATAAGATCATAAATGAATCCATGAGAAGAGGCCCTTGCCTTTCCTTTATACTTTTAGCTCACCTTGTCCTCAAAGTGACTTTATTAATATTTAATTAATTAATTAAATCACTTTAATTAATTAATAACCTTTTTACCTTTAAAAGTATCATATCTCTCCTTGTGGCTTCCACGGCCACTGAAAGTCACTGCAACCATCCCATCATGTAGTGTTTCTCCTCCACGATTCCAATGAGCTATTACTGCTAAGAGTTCCTCAGTAATGTTCCCAAAATGACCTCTTCGATTGAATTCCATTGACTTATAGCTCAAAATAGTCGAAATCATGGAAATCGTCCAGTGCTTGAAACCAAAGCCAACACATTGTGGAATGGCTCATAATGATGGAATGTGATCATCAATACAAGATGGACCCCACAATTCCTCTCAAATACCCTGTACTCTCTAGCACCCATCCTTCTCTGGTCATCGTAAATCTCTTCCCTGTGGTGATGTCCCAAAGTGGGACATTACACATGTCCCTTCCGTGTCGTTGGTAAACCTCCCACAAAATCCATGAAATTATTTCCCAAGGTCCAGGTGAGAATTACAAGTAAGGATGGTATAGACCTTGCTTCATGTTATTAGGCTTACTGGTACAGCAAAGTATGCATCCTTTACATATTCTTGCATTCTGGGCCAGTACACATACCTTTGTAAATTGACATATGTCTTCCAACACCAAAATGTCGTGCAACCTTGGAGGTTTGAGCCTCTATGAGGGTGCAGTCATTCTCATTTATGTATACAAATCTTGTCAATATTTTAGAGTAAAACATTATAGAAATGATAGTCATCGCTATCATCACCTTATTCTATATGAATTTGTCCCTCTGGTTGTTGAAACACCTCCTTCAAGTATGCATCTTCTCTATATTCCTCTGTGTATGCATCATGGGTAAAGGATCCATGTGCATCAAAGTTTCGCTATAATATTGGATGTGGGTGGTTGTGAAAGCATGTCTTCCAACTTGTTTGTGTTTCCATTCTTATACTTGATGACTAGTGAAATTGTTGTAAAAACCCATCCACTTGTAATGCCTAGTTTATTGTATCTTACTTTGGGCCTACAAATACTATGGTGGTTGGTGATATGTGTGAATGATGGTCTCATTTCCCATCAGATAGTGCTTCTACTTTTTTATAGCTTGTATCAAGGAATATATATCCTTGTCATGTGTAGGGTAGGTGAGAACCACACATCAAATAATTCATAATGGTAGCATATCGACCTTCCTCCTTGCATTAAAACTTCTCCATGGCATACCCATTTGAATTTGTCTCCACTTTAAGGGCTTATAAAATTTTGGTAGTTCATGAAATGGTTCTTGAATGATCTTTCTTTTTATCTCATCAAGGCCTTATGTTGATTTACCTCCACTGGAAAATATTACCACTTGTTGTTGTAATGGGTGAATTGCAGCCACCACTAAAATGAAGCCTATGAACTTCTGAAAGTATGCTAACCCAAAGGTCCTAACTTCAGTGACATTTTGTAGAATTGGCCATTTCACAATGGCCTCTATCTCTGTGAGATCTATCTTGGGCTCCCTCCACAGATAACATACCCAAAATACACCAAATGCTACTATCAAACTAGCATTTCTTGAGATTGGCCAGTAGCTAGTGATTTTTCAAAGTCTCCTAACACCTGCATAAGATGTTATATGTTCTCCCGTGTAGCATTGTAAACTAGTATATCATCCAAATGAATAATAAAAATGAATCTAGATATGGGCGTAGTACATTATTCATTAGTCTCATAAATCTAGTCGTTGTGTTGCATAAGCCAAATGGCATAACAAACCATTCATGAAAACCTTGCCTCATCTTGAAGGAATTATTCCACGTATATTCTTCTTTGAATCGTACCTGGTGATATCCATATTTCAAATCCATCTTAATTGAAGTACTTGGCATGATGCAACTTAGTGAAGTACTCGGCATGTTGCATCTAATCCAATAGATCATCAACTTAGTGAAGTACTCGGCATGTTGCATCTAATCCAATAGATCATCGATGCCCTATAATAGATACACATTCTCCAAGTCCCATCCTTCTTGGGCACAATTATGATGGGTGACCCACAAGGTGAGGTACTTGGTCGAATCGCACCCTACTCCGAAAACTATTGCAACTTCTTCTTCAATTCATTTTCTTCGAGAATAGATTGTCTATACAACCCAATATTTGGCAATGGGGATTCTAGAAATAACCGTATTTTGTGCTCCACTTCCCTCTTAGGTGGTAGCCCTTTAGGATCCTAGAAAATTCCTCTATATGCCTGTAGAAACTCATCTAATTGATGTTTATGTTCTTTAGTACTTCCTTCTAGGAATTTCTTCACTCTCATTGACTCATAATCAGACTGATTTTCTCTTAAGAACAACAAAACATATTTCTTACTAGAACTAATCAACTTCTTGGCTTGGTTGGAACTTACCAGTGAGATATTTTACTTGCCTTTATGTGTGTTGATGATGTAGGAATTCCCATCCTTGATAAGTTTGTACTGGTTGGGTCTATGCATGAAGATTGCATCCCTCGTATACATGTAAGGGATTCCAAACACTACTCCACATACATCAAGGGGTAATATGTCCAATTCCACTTCATTAATTGTAATATCCCCTAGTAGTGCCCCAATTATATTATGAATTGTAATCATGTTTATGAATTGTAATCATGTTTTGTACGCTGGTGAGACGAGTATTGATAAGTTGGTGGGATTATGTGTTTATTAGGCCAGAGAGCCTAAGTGTTAAGGGCAAGAGCCTAATTTTGTATATGTAAGTATGCAGAGCATTAATATAATATATAAACATCACTGCCTGCCAATCGACCACGAAGAAAGAGTGATGGGGGACTAAGATTCCACAGAATGGGTAAGGGAGAGTGGGTTGAAAGGTAGGAAGAGGGGCTAAGCTTGATGGCTTAAGTCCTTGGGAATAATAATTTATTATTATTCCAAAGCGGTGTGAAAGGTATGTTTTTATCCTAAGTCCTGGGAGAGGCAATGCATGCATCCCTAACGTGTGCAAAAAAGGGAACACATACTTTATGGAGTGCATGCAGCGTCATGGGTGACATGTGTCGACCCAGGCACATGCAATTTAACCCAAGAATTGAGCCAGGATGAGGGTTTGTCCTCCATTCTGTCGTCAACTGTCTGAACCATGGGGAGTCTATGAACGACCTCTACCTAATTTTCCTGTCACGCAATCCTAAAAACCAGAACCAAAAGTTGACTAGTGTATTCCTATGAATTATGTGGCCTCTGTATTTGTCCTTTGCAATGTTCATGCACGCACATGAGACCCAAAATTCATCACTTGAGTCATTCTGTGAACCTTCCATATTCTTCTTGAGTTCACTGGAATCCTTCCTGAGAACCATTTTGTCTCTACACTGGACCTCTACATAGCCATGCACCTCTGAAGTTGACCCAAGTATTCTATGAAACATGAGAAATTGTCTATGTCATGTGTGTTATAATTGTGGGTTTTTGTGGCCATGCAGTCCCTTGGCTGAGTGTGATTGGCTACCGTCATCCGTTTTTTGTTGAGCCTTGTTGTCCTCCTTGTGTTGTAATGGAGCTGAAGAAGTAGGTTGTCAGGCCTGTGTGCAACACTCTCTCCAGGTGAGAGAGGTGGTTGTGGTTGAAGAAGCAGGTTGTTAGGACTATGAGCGACTCTCTCCAGGTGAGAGAGTGCACGGAGGAAGTGAGAACTCCTAGAAGGAGTCCTGTAGCTACCACAAATCTCGGAGAATTCCAGTCTGGTCTGTTGTTGAAGCCCAAGGAAAGGGAGGTTTAGCACCTGAAGGACTGTCTTGGTGACAGTGAAGGTTTATACTCTTGGGGTGGGATAGGCATGTGGGGAATGAGAGTCTATGATCAGTGGGAATAAGTGGCTCCTGGGAGATAATCCTTCCTCATAAACTGTGTGTCTTACGTTGACCTTGCCTAGCCTAGGATTCCCTTGCCCGATCGAGCTTAGTCCCAGCTCAAGGGTGACCTACTGCTGAGATTGATGAGTAGAGTGGTCTAAGGCTGGGAGGTTCGTGGAAGGTCTACACGTAGTTGGTGGTGTATTACAGTTTCAAAGATAAGTATTATTATGTATTTTAATTTTGTACTTAATTAAAATGCATGTTCTGTTATACTTGTAAAATTATCATGTATTTAGTTGCTAGTTTGAATTGTTATTAATTTTGTTTAAGTCTATATGATAGCAATAAATCCATGTCAAATGTATTAATTTGATTTAATGCTTATTCTTTATAAAAAAATTCATGTTATATATTCAAGTATGAGAATGTTTCCGTGAAGTAGTGTTTCCTAGCAAGTGGGTTGATGGTCGGGGACATTACAATATGGTATCAAAGCCTTGTTTTCAATGTTAAGCCTGGATGGGTCGGATAAGTGGTCGTTGGACCCAAGGTTTCGAGAGGAAATTGTGTCGGGAGGACTACTTTCGGAACTTAGAATGTTTTTGAGTGCCAAGGGGTTACTTGGCTATGTTATGAAGCTCACGAGGAGTAGCGGTAGTATAAAACCGCAGCCAATGTGGTAATTGACCACAGAGAGAGAGTGCTCAACACTTGGATTGTTGGAGCTGTAGGATCTATTCAGAAGGAATGGAAATTCAGTACGATAGTCAGATCTGGAGAAGGTAGAGGAGGGTTATCCTGGAAGCTCTTCAGAGTTCAACAATCGGGTGAAGTAGGGTGTGCAGAGGCATAAACGCTCGAAACCTAAAACACTGAAGTCCCAAGGGATATCTACACCATAGATCTAGAGAAAAGAGATTGACTGTTGGATCAAGAAAAAGAACATATTGTAATTCAGGAGTTCAGTTGTTGAGAGAAGTGGGATGTGTCGTTGCACAAACTCCTGAAGTCTGAAGTTCTGAAGCGAAAGAGTAGACGTGGTGGGTTCGGATGGCATTGCTAGTATTCCACCATGTGGCATCATGTGTGAGTAGGGCTAGTGGGGCCTGAGTTTACGTAACGTAGTTATGGGTCGGAGGACCCACAACGGTGTTGATCACAATACATCAAGATCAATGGCCAGGAGACATTGTGGGGATCGAAGTTGCACGGAAGATAATTATCCAAGGTGGTCCCGTAATCCAAACCGTGGTTTCACTGAGGGGTTACATGTCAGTGTCAGGAGAATTGTGGAATGAAGGGTGGGTTACTCCAAAACCACCGTTGCATGCCCCCGCAATTGGGAAAATGTTAAGTGATGTAAAGTAATGATGTCACCTAAGGTGACGTGGAAGTGTTTAGGGTGTGCAGATGTGAAATCTTCTGAAGTCCCAAAGTACTGGAACTCAGACGCCTAAGGTTCCACAGCGAGTGTCAGTCATTGGATGTTGGGTAGACGTGGATGGTTGATCCTCCCTATGTCGCGAGTTCATTAGTCCGAAATTCGGGAAGTTGTTGTGAAATGCTTTGAAACCTCCCGAAATGTGAAGTCGTGAAGCACCCTTTTTGCTAAGTGAGTGGTCACAACCCGCAATCACGTGGATTGGGGATTAAGAGAGAAGGGGCTAGAGCCTGAAGGATTGTTATAGAGTCAAGAAGAGCTCGAAAAATTCATGAACTATGAACATTTTCTTGATTCAGATTTGTTTATGAATGTTGGATTTGTTGAGGAATAAATGCTTGACAAATTCCGGTTGTCTACACATTGTGTTTGCAAAAGTTTAGCGAGTGCCAGAACTGAGTAGAATTGCCACTAAGTGCAAAAGAAATGGAAGAGACACATAATGCTTCCAATTCATAGAACGAAGCTAAAGGGATGGATGTTCATTTAGGATTTGAAGGGTCGAACTCCAATGGGCATGGAGAAGAGATAGATAAGGAAGGGAATATGATGATGATCATTGAAAAATTGCAAAAAGATGCCCAAACACACCGAACATATAGTAGAAAGCTCAGGATAAACAAGGTGAATTCAACTTAAAGTTTATGAAGAGTTTGGAGAGAATAGAAAAGAATTTGGACCAGGAGAGAGACTCGAGAAAAACAGGGAGTCACCCGACTTCTGAGGGAAGAAGATCAAGGAGTGTTGGTAAACACCATCATCACTCCCAAGGTCACTCCAAGAGGGCACACAGTAGTTCAAGCCCATCTCCTACCAAAAATCACAGGAGATCTGGAGTGGATGAACTGAAGGAATAAATGAACAAGATTAAGCCTCCAACATTTGATTGAGAACATAAGGAGGAAGATGTCGATACATGGTTGCTTGGCATGAGGAAATATTTCCAACTGTAGAATTATTCCGCTCATGCAAAAGGAATAATTGCAATGTATCAACTGAAGGGAAAGGCATCCATGTGGTGGGATCAGCTTGTGTAGGTGCAGCATATTAGAGAGAAAGATATCACTTGGAAATAAGTCAAGAGATATTTCGAGAAGAAATACTTGACTAAAAGATACTACGATAGAAAGATGAAAGAGTTCTTTGAACTCAAGCTAGGCAACATGACCATTGATGAATACGAACAAAGGCTTTTGGAATTCTTGAAGTATGTTTCGTTCATCAAGGATGAGACTGTCAATATTCAAAGGTATCTAAGTGGACTTCCACCTTCCATTGGGGATAAGATCCAGTATGATGACCCAAAAACTATGGAAGAAACGATAAGAAAAGTGAAACGCTTATATGAGAAGCAAAGGGAGAAGCCTACTTTCCAGAAGGCTTGGGAAGACAAGAAGGAATTCAAGATGCATCAGAGGAAGAAGGGAACTAAGTCACCCTTTTTCAGAAATAGTCCTCAAGGACAGCCATCTTTTAGAGAGCCCGGGAAGGTTGAAGTAGGTGGGAAAATGCCAAGACCGCCACCTATAAAATTTTTGGGTTGTAAATAAAACCATAGATACAGATATTTCCCCCACAGAAATGATAAAGTGAGAGTTTTCCACAATGTACAGTAGGCTGAAACAGTAGAGGACATGGGTAGTAGAATTCCAAGGATCTACACAGCCCTGGACAACAAGCAAGTTGAATATCAGTCGCACATGATTGAAGTGGAAGGTATGATTAACAACCAACCATTTACTATTTTAATTGATTCAGGGGATATCCATAGTTATATAGATCCTAGAGTGGTGGGAAGTTTTCATTTGTAAAGAAGCAAACATGAAAAGTCTTGGTTAGTGCAGTTGGCTACAAGAACCAAGAGGAAGGTCACTGAGTTGGTTAAGTCATGTCCTATGGACATGAATGGATTGAGCACAAAGGTTGAATTGAATGTTCTACCTTTAGGTTCTTATGAATGTCTAATTGGGATGGACTGGTTGGACCAGCACCATGCCATCTTGGACTGTCGTAATAAGGCATTCACTTGCCTGGATGAGGAAGAGCATCTAAGGATGAGATCTCAAAGATTGGAGATCATGTGGTACTAAAGGATTTTTAAGATGTATTTCAGGAGGTACCCGGACTACCTCTGAAAAATGATATTGACTTCTCTGTAAACTTGATGCCTAGAGAAGCTCCAGTGTCGAAAGCTCCGTACAGAATGAGTACGTCGGAGTTGAAAGAACTGTAATTGCATCTTGAAGAGCTTCTGAAGAAGGGGTATATGCACCCAAGTGTGTCACCTTGGGGAGCCTCGGTCCTATTCATGAAGAATAAGGATGGGACGTTGAGATTGTGTATCGATTTTAGACAATTGAACAAAGTAACTGTAAAGAACAAATATCCCCTGTCGAGGATTGATGACCTCTTCGATCAGTTGAAGGATGCGAAGATATTTTTGAAGATAGACCTCAGGTCGGGATATCACCAAGTAAGGATAAAGGATGAATACATTAGCAAGACCACCTTTAGAACAATGTATGGTCATTATGAGTTCACAGTGGTGTCGTTTGGGCTGTCAAACGCACCCGTTGTTTTTATGTGCCTAATCAATGGTGTATTTAGGGACTATATAGACAAGTTTGTCATAGTCTTCTTGGATGACATTTTAGTGTATTCCAAGTCAGAGGAAGAGCATGAACAACATCTTAGGATGGTGTTACGGGTGCTAAGAGAGCACCAATTGTATGCCAAGTTGATAAAGTTCTCGTTTTATCAGGAGTAGATCCATTACTTGGGGCATTTTATTTTGAAGGAAGGGATAGTTGTAGATCCTGAGAAGATTGAGGCCATCAGAGAATGGTCAGCACCAAAGAACATGACATAAGTCAGATCCTTTATGGGTCTAGTTGGTTGTTACAAAAGGTTTATCGCAGGGTTCTCGAGGATAGCTCACCCTATCACTTCCTTGCAAAGGAAGGAGAAGAATTTTCAGTGGACAAAGGATTGTGAGAGAAGCTTCCAGCAATTGAAGAAACTGTTAACTAGTGCTCCAATCCTGAGGATCACATATTGTTTATGGATAAATTCGTGAGTGCGGACACAGACCAATCTCCCCAATATCCACCTGGATCTGGAACAAAACGTGACAGAATACTACTCTTTCCCTAGATCTAACTATTGAATGGAACTAAGAGAAATGGATGGAGTAC
>SNQJ01S0073510.1:25840-45514 GCA_010110895.2 Picea sitchensis | reverse complement strand
TTTTCATTCATTCATTATTCATCACAAGCCTTATTCTCTTTTATGATAGCAGGGTCTTATTGTAGACAACAATATTCAGGGTTGAATCACATCATTCAGACACTTGTTTTTCAGAGGTGTTGATCTATCTTTGATAGTTTGTGTAGACTTGTCTGATTGTGAATTAATTCTCATGACTGACAAAGGTTGTTGTGCAGAGTCGAGTGGGAAACAATCTGTGGCAAGGTGATCCAACTTTTAGAGTTTAGTTTTGGTTTTCTGTCAGAGTTCCTTTTGTATGTTCCATCAGGGATGTCTAAGTTTGACTTTGGTCCAAAATTTATGCATTAGATTTTGTAAATAAAATGACTCTTTGATCAATTTGAATGAAATAAAGGATTTCTTTATGTCTCATCTGTCATGATTATTATCTTGGTGACTTTTCTTCTACCTTTACATTTATTTCAGCAACTGATATGTTCAGAAAATTACATAAAAAGTAAATTTCCAACAAGCTTTTTTGTTGATAAAAGACTACCCTAAGCACTTGTAATTAATACTTGTGAGTTAGGATGTTATTTTTGTTGGCTATAAACATGGGGTTATATTCTCGTCTATTTTTCTCTAGCCAAGTAGAATTTGAAAATGCTTGAGTAAGATCATATCTTTTCCTCAACAAAAGGGTTGATTTTGCAATCAAGAAATAAAACACAAACTCAATAAATACTAAAAAGAATGAAGGAAAACAAGTTTATAAACAAGAGACAATATGAAAGAGAAGAAATTTAGAGCTAAAGAGGAAGACCTAAAGACTAGACCCAACAAGCAACATACTTGAAAATTTCCCTAGAAAAAGGAAAACAGTAACCAAGACACCAGAGCATTATAGTGCTCCCTAGAGGGCTCTGGGGGAGCGTTGATCTAGAAACATTGCCATGGTTTGAAATATAGGGGAGGGATAGTTCTGAAGAAATTTTTTATTTTTTTTTAAAAAACTCAATAACTCATGAAATTTCAATAAAAGACTCTGTAAGACAACTAGCAAATACAAGGAATATGAAGACCAAATTAGCAAGTAGGATCTAAGGATAGGAAAATTTCTCAAATGAGCTAAGGGAAGAACAATTGAAAATTCCTCCCTAGTGGAGTTGCCAATTTTTTTTATAGAAATATTCCCCTGTAGACAGGTGAACTTTCCCTTGGATAATAGACGCGTATACCAAGATAGAAAATTATATTTGGACACTACCATTCCTATAAATTCATTTTTTCCATCGAAAAAGAGAGAAGGAGGGGGAATTATGATGTACCTCGTTTATGATGTTTTTCCAAGATTCTCCAATCCGCAAGCCCAATTTGACTCATGGTGCAAATCAGTACCTGCAATGGACAACAAAAAACAAATGACTATCTCCTACTCTAATGGATTGGACAAGATCAATTCATCTATGCAAATTAAGACAACCATATACAAGAACATGTAAACACACACTTGAAGGAAATAAGCCAAGTATATTAATGATAACTTAGAAGGGAAAACTTACAATCTTCAGATGGTGTTGTAGCAACCTCTCCAAGTCATCCTTGTCCAACCCTTGCTCAAAAGATCCACAATCAAAATAACAATGCTTTGTTGATTTCTCTCCCCTTTCACCATGGAAATGCCTCTATTTATAATATTTGAGAGGCTCAACAACCTTGGGTATTTTTGGAAATTTTTGAGGATATGGCTCCATTAGTTGTGATTTCTTTATTAGATGCATCCATGGAGTCATATTCGAGCCAAACTAACCCAACCCATCCATAGTTGTCTTTAGAGGAAAATGGGATTTCCTCCAAGATTCCCTCAACCAACACAATATTCCCTTAAAGTGGAAAACAGAGCGTTGTAGCGCCCCTTAAGATGGAAAAGGAGAATTAGCACTCCCTATATATGAGTAGGGGAGCGTTGATCTTCCAAAATGTCAAAAGGATCAATAATTCCTTAGGTAAAAAACTTGTTCCGACTCTTAGATAATAGGGTTTCTTATTATAACATGTTTTAGAGGTTGTAGCAAGTTTTTTTATGGTGTCATTCGAGATGTGACACTTAGGAAAAGTGAACGTGACACTTACAACATTTGTGACACTTGAGAAAATGAAAGTGTGACACTTGCAACACTTATGATACAATGTTGAAGTGAGGAATTTTGATGTGTAACAGTAAGAGCTAGAAATACCTAAGAAACCATGTAATCTTTTCAAAATATTAGGACATGATCAATCTTTCATAGCCTCAATTTTCTTTGGATTCATTTGCACCCCTATCCTACTAACTATGTGACCCAATTATTCCACTTCAAAAGTACCAAAAATGAATTTGAAACATTTGAGGAACAACTAGTTATATTGGAGTAATTGTAGGGATTTATCAACATGATCCACATATGTCTCCCAAGTCTTGATATAAATAAAAATATCATCAAAGAGGCGTCTTGGGATGGGTGACCACCTGGGAAGTCATGGTTACCGGGTGCAAGCCCCAGAAGTGATGATTGATGCTATGCGATCCATTTTGTTGGTTTCAATCCCACTTATTCACCCCTTTGAGCATCACCATATGAAATGAGTGTTAAGTGGACTATTCAAATCATGAGAATTATTGGTCAGTTGTGAATAATACTCATGGATATGGGTCATAGATTAATGAATTACTCTATGCAGTTAATCCAAAAAATGATATCTAATATGTTGCACTGCGAAAGCCCCTATATGCTTAAATAATAAGAGTGAAGGGAGATCTAACCAGATATTCCATAAGGCACAATATTTTCTAAGGTTTTGCAAATGGGGTAGCAAGCTAAGTGGGCTTGATTGTGGGGGGGAAATCCATAGTAAAGCATGCTTGAGCGAAAGGCATCTTGGTATGGGTGACCACCTGGGAAGTCCTGGTTACCGGGTGCAAGCCTCGAAAGTGATGATTTATTCTATGTGATCCATTTCACTAGTTTCAATCCCACTTCTTCACCCCTGTGAGTATCACCCGATGCAATGAGTGATAAGTGGACTATTCAAATCATCAGAATTATTGGTCAGTTGCGACTAATACTCATGGATATGGGCCATATATTAATGACTTACTCTACGTAGTTAATCCAAAAAATGATATCTAGTATGTTGCACTACAAAATCCCATCTATGCTTAAATAATAAGAGTGAAGGGAGCTCTAACTAGATAGTCCATAAGGCACAATACTTGCTAAGGTTTTGCAAATGGGGTAGAAAGATAAGTGGGATTGATTGTGGGGGGAAAATCCATAGCTAAGCGTGCTTGAACTAGAGGCATCTTGGGATGGGTGACCACCTAGGAAGTCCTGGTTACTAGGTGCAAGCCCCAGAAGTGATGATTGATGTTATGTGATCCATTTCATTGGTTTCAATCCCACTTCTTCACCCCTGTGAGTATCACCCGATGTAATGAGTGCTAAGTGTACTATTCAAATCATGAGAATTATTGGCCAATTGCGAATAATACTCATGGATATGGGTCATATATTAATGACTTACTCTACGTAGTTAATCCCAAAAATGATATCTAATAAATCAAAATATCATCAAAGAATACCAACAAAAAATTGTTTCATGGAAAACATTGAAAAAGCTTGTTCATGAGGCTTTAAAAAGTGGATGGGGCATTGTAAAGACCAAAAGCATCATCAAAAACTCATAATATACTTGATGTGTGAAAAAGTTCATTTTAGGAATGTCTACCTCCATTTGGTGATACCAAAAAGTGAAGGTCCAAATTAATGAATAGTCTTGTAGCGCTATAAGGCTCATCCAAGAGGTCATCAATGGTTGGCTTAGGATATTTATTTTTTACCACCAAATAATTAAGAGAATAAAATTCTAAGAACATGTATCAGTTTCCTTATTTCTTCAATACACCTTCAATACCATGATGATTAAAGAAGAGTAGGGGATAGTACTAGGACGTGTTATGTCAACCTCCAATAGTTCATGAATTATCTTTTAATTTTCATTTGTTGTTGTAAAAGGATGTCAATAAGGATTTACATTAGGTATTTTATTACATGGAATCAATGGTATACCATCGTCATGCTCACTATGTGAAGGATCTAAGTCATGGTATGTTTTAAATACCTGTTGATTTCAAAACCAATTGAAAATCAAGATGAATTTCCTATGGGTAGCTATCCATAACATGGATGGCACTGAATTGGGTAATAAATCCTAAGTACCCTTTCTCTAAGAGATTTTCCATATGGTCAATTTATAATGAACCAGACTAGAGAGCTTTGAAGGTGTGTTTATGAACCTCCTTATAAAAAAATCCTTTAAATCCATTATAACTTGGCTCAACGTCCATATCCATTATACTCTAAGAACTACATCACATCCTCCCATTTCAATAGAAAAAATGTTTGATTTGAAAAAACATTCCCCCATTTGGAGTTTCTCATTCTCACACTTACCACCACATTTCATCATACCTCCATTAGCTCTCGTGATTTAAAAATTGTGCACTATGTGGACATAACAATGGGTTTATTTTTTGCCTCAATGATAAATAAAACTATCTATGTTATCATTGTCAATTCAAATAATCACCTTTTGTGCTTGATGTAACCAAATAACTTCAAGGTCTAGGGAGATTAAATTCTTGATAAAGAATGGAGGGAAAGTTTTGGTTCCTCACAAGGAGGCTCCAAAGTGGGTACATCATCATGCAGAGTCTAGGCCAACTCAGACTCGTTTGTGTCATCTTCTGAAATTTCATCAAACATGATTGAGGAGGGAATGTCTATGAAAAATAACTTGTGTTCCTTACCTTTATTCCCTTTGAAATAAATTTCATCACAATAATAGAAAAATTTGACACTTAGGTTCAAATAATTCCATCAAGGTCAAATTGTGGAGCCTCATGGGCTAAGAATTAGGTGGAGTGGTTGTAGGCACAACGGAGGAACATGCAATTGGGGAACAAAATTGGGTCATGTTTTATAGGTTTTGATCACAATCTAGGCCTTCCTAGTGAGTTTAAAGGCCTCCAACCAAGTAGTAGGGTGGGACATCGATCATTCATTTGTGTAGATTTCCAATCTCTCAAAATAATTCATAAAGTCTTCCATTATGTTGGTTTGATGAAACTTGGTCAACATCCCTACAAATGGGTATTGATTTAAAATCAAGCGTAGATGGCCTTCAAAAATTTAGTAATTTACTCTGTATGTTCCTTCCTATGCCATTTCCACCATTACCAATGCTCCCTATCTAGATAGAAGACCCCCATTTGAATTTTTATCTATTCATCTTTAATACGCTACAGAGAAGATTATTGTTTTGTCTGGCCCACTCATCCTACTAGATTTGATCCGTTGAATTTACTCAAATCAATTTTAGGCCATATACTCATCACATGGATTTGATTATTATGAAACAAGGACCCATTATTATGCTTGACACTTGTGGAAGATTCCCTAGGATTCTTCAACCTACCATGACATGGACTTTCCGTGGTNTTGAATTTACTCAAATCAATTTTAGGCCATATACTCATCACATGGATTTGATTATTATGAAACAAGGACCCATTATTATGCTTGACACTTGTGGAAGATTCCCTAGGATTCTTCAACCTACCATGACATGGACTTTCCGTGGTATTTTCATGATATGTAAATATTAGCTCAAAAACTAATATAAAAGTCCAATGTTGGTTGTGAGAACACAAAATGGGTTATGATTCCACTAGAGAGGGAGAGGAAACGGGGTTGATAAATAATCCTAAGTTTATTAAATTCCCAACCACCAATTATTGAATGCGGGTGGTGGTTGATGGGAAAGTATGCCTTACATAGTTATGAGAATGGGGATTTAGTAAAATGTTGGAATACTGAGAAGGGGGGTGATTCGGTATTAGTACTTTTCTTTATTTAACCACAATATAAATATTCAATTATATTCAATCAACATTCAATATAGCATCAGTACTATAAATCAATTCATAAACAACACATAAACACAGTACACTGAATTTTTACGTGGAAACCCAATGCAGGAAAAAACCATGGAATGATTTTCTTATTTGTCAAAGAGTACATTCATTGGAAGCACCAACTTCCTATTTCTCTAGCTATAACTGGAAGGAGGCTTCAACCCCCTATTTATAGGTTGCAACCTAAAGGAAGCTCAAACTCCCTAATTTCCTGGCTACAATCCCCTTTCCTTGCCTCGTCCAACTGCCCTGAAATATAAATGTAGACAACCTTGTCACTACCTTAGTTGTTGTAACTGATAACCTGTTGTTGTTGTTGCTTCTGATACCTCTGTTGCTGCTACTTATGATATCAATATCTCATCAAGAGTGCAACCACTTATTCCTCATGCCAAAATCCATAAGATAATTCTCCAAATCAACAACTTATGAATTATTGAGACATACATGTTCCTGATTTATTCAAAATAAATCCTTAACACACATAAGAAGATTTACCTTCAGACTGTAGTTGAACTAAATTTTTAGATCCCTGATCTTCCACAACTTTTCCTTATAGGTCTTTGATTATGTGTATTTTCTTCCTATGGGTATTCGTGCTTTTCCTCACTATAGCCCATAGATGTCTGCTCTTTTCCTCCTGAAACATGTAGATATACTCAAGGAATTATTGTATGAAACCCATTCTCCTTACTCTCGACTCCTGCAAACTTCTTAATTCACTTGAATTCTCTGTTTTTGAATCACTGCCTCGGATCTCCAACCTGTACTCTCAAAAGTGAATACAGATAAGTGATTTGCAATAGACTCTTCTATGTGTTATAAATATAAATTTATTAATGACATGCAACTCATGATGGCATGCAACTCACATGAAAATCGCATGCAACCTGTTATCTTCTATTTACTCCCACTTTACTTTTCCCTGGAATAATTAATTATCCCTCCAATAATTAATTATTCCTGCAATAATTAATTATCCCTACAATAATTAATTATCTTTTGTTTACTGCACTTTACTTCGACATGAAACTTTTCTCAAGGGTTGACATCAATGACAACTAATCTCAATAATTAATTATCCCTACAATAATTAAATAATATGTTTTGATAATTAATTAATCTTTCAACATAAAAGTCATGAGAAGTGTAAGAGACTCCATCTTTATAGGAATTCAAAATTTTTTGGAATTCAAATTATCTCCTTTATTATTCCCTCTCTTCATGCATACAAATGGACCAATCTATTGGCTTATTCAATATAGAACATCCTATATTCCATCCATTCTCATTCAACTCCATTCATGGGCATAGATACCCCACTCATACAACAACCATTCACTTATGCATTTATAAGTTATACTTTCATGTTGAAGACTATAGGGGGGGATTTGTGACTGGTTAAGGAGAGATAAAAGAGAATAAATTCAACTTGGGATATAGATGGAAGGCTACAGAGAAGCATAGAGGTTGGGATGATAGGAAACCTACCCATTTCCTTATAGATCACTACTCATTGAGTGTTCAAGAGCCATGAATCAGCTATGTTGGGTTATGCTTAAGGAAGACAACATGTTTGACCCCTTTTGTATACCTTGAGTAGAAAATGAAGGGAATAATATATTTGAAGGACTGTCATTCTTGTGTTGGGTGGGTATTGGAAGTGACTTCCATGGCTAGGCTAGTTGGATGGTTACCTATAGTTTTTTGTGGTAATTTGTTTTTCTAAGATTTAGAGAAATTAGGGTTGGGTGAGAAACCTAAGTGTCCTAGAGTAGTTACGTTCGCCACAATGACTTCATAGCCTGGATTTGGGGTGGTATCCACAAAGGATTTCCTATGGTTGCATGGAAAATTTCTCACTAGTAACCAATTTCCTTGAACTATATTGTTTAAACATAATTGCTCCATCTCTCTTTTTGAATTTTATTATATGTTGGTGTTAAGTTTTTTTTTTTCTTATGTGTAAATTGAAATGGAAATTCATGATAAAAACGTTGGATGTTAACTTGCATAAATAGTTAGTTGTAAATTTATGTAGAGTTTGAATGGTTGTTTGGCCTTTGTTGTGTTTTTCTTATAAAAAAATGAAATAGAACTCATGATTGCATGCTTATGTTTGTGGAACTTAAACACCTTAGATTTTATTGGTTGGAGATTCTATTATATATTCATTAGGAGTATACATATTGTTTTCACTAATAGGTTGTATGCCACTTATAATTTGAACAACTCTATAGTATAATGCATTCGAGCTCATAAATGGTTGTTGATGAATGGATAGGTTGCATGCCTTTATAACTCAAACCATTGTCATGTGTTTGCATTCAAATTGTGATAACAATGTTGATTGAAAATGCATCATTGTAAAATTGATCATATATTTTGGTACCTTCTAGGTGGAAAAAATGGAGTTATTGGCTTGTCGGAACCATTTTAGAGGCAGGCCCCACTTTGGTGATTTAGGGTCCAAAAACTTATAGAGCCTATTTCAGGCCCTAAATTGTCATATTTGGGGTCAAAATTTTGTGAAAAACAAATCCAACCTCTCGATGCTATTCTACACATAGAGATATTTCTAATGACACGAAGATCACCTCAATCAGATTTTGTATGTAGAAGTTATGCCTCTTGCAAGTTGACCTATCTTGTTGACCTCCATGATATTGAATGGATGTCACATCATCTTTCATTTCTCACACATGTGATCTATTCACATGTGAACTTTCAATAATATTTTGGAGGGTCCAAAACTCTAACCCTAATTGGGTATTAGGGCATGCAAAAAACCTAACCCTAATCCTAACCCTAGATGAATATCAGTCTATGTTAAATATTGGGCCACTAGGAAAGGAAGAGGTTCCATTGTTATTATGTTGTTTATTGTTCCATGTTTTAATAGAACACTGAGAGTGGGATATCAAAGAGAAAAAGAGGAAGTTGAATATCTAGTAGTAGCTATATAGGCCATAATGTCCATGGAAACTCCATAGTCAGTGCACTTTCTTTGTATTTTAATTTTATAATTGAGAATAAAATAGAAAGGCATAGGCCTCACCTTCTAACTTGGTTTTTCCAATATTGGATTTTCTTAGGGTACATCTTCTATTCATTATGTGGATGGTGTGTTATTTTTTTAGCTTATTTCATTTTAGTTTTAGTTTATTTCAGTAGCTTGTGTTCTAAGATACTAATATTAAATCTAAATATAAATTAAAGTACTACACAATAACATATTTCAGAACATTGTAATATTTTTTGTGACAAATTATTCCAACAGAATATCCATAGCAATTTATAGGTCTGATGTTGACCTAATGCTATGACTTCAGAGGGGATGGTGAAGGCCTTATCTAGTTTGATCTATATGTGCATATTAGTGTGGCTATATGCCATATGCCAATATGCAAAAAATATTTCAAATGGAATATAAGGTTTTCAAACCTGCTTTTGTATGTAAGCCTTGTGTTCCATCTGAAGTGTTTATTTTAAATGGCTAGCCAACCTTTGATTATGCGAAGTATCCATCAATTGGTATGAAATATCCCCTTGTTGGGATTTGAATTATAATATTGAGGAGGATTTCAAAAGATGCACCAAAGAAATATCATGATGAAAATGAGAAGGGTGGAAGTTACAACATGCTCCTGCATCAACATAGTCATGGAACATGTAGAATGTGGAACATGTGATAGTAGTGGAAGTTTCAAGTGTTGATGCATATGTGTAGTCTTGTGGGATTGAAAATATGGAGCACACAATAGTAATGGAAGTTGCATGGGATTGTGTGATGTGTATGTAACCACTCATCCCTATAATTTTACATCCACGTGACTAGAGGACATGTAGGATGTGAAATGAAGAGAAGGAAACAACAGAGAGTGGTAGACTACTTCTACATCCACATGGGAAACTTAGAAACTAGACTGGTGAATTTTCTAAGAGGTGTTGCATGTGGTATTCAACCCACATAATCAAATTAAATAAAGGAGGCATATACTTAATCCTTCGCCATGAATGTGGAATGATTATGGAGGTTATGTTTTGGAGGCAAAGCATATTCAAAGGAATAAATATGAACTTGAATATTCACAGTATTATCTTATGAGATAATGATTGTTCCAAGAATTAGTTTACACTATCATTATATGTTTTTTCCTTCAAGGGTATTCCTATTAGGTATGGAAACCATTGCTTAATTGTGTGTATTATGACCAACATTTCCTTCTAAGAAATAATTTTTAGCAAGTTATTTCCATTAATTTAACAATTTTTAGAGGAAAGGGATTGTCCTTCTTTCATTAAAATTGCACCAATGCCATGCCCTGAGACATCACACTCCATAATTAAAAAAAAAATGTGAATTTAGGTGTGTCTAAGATAATAATTTTATAGATAGCCTCCTTAAGATTTTCAAAATCTTGGGTTTCTTCTTGAGTCCAAGAAAATGAATCCCTTTTCAATAACATTATTAGCGGTGCTACTTTTTACCATAGTTGTTGATAAAATTGTAGTAATGATCCATCAATTCTAATAATCCTCTATGATTCTAAAGAACGTGTTGTTCTTAATATCCCCATAATGTGTTATCAATTCATCAATAAAAATAGACCAAGAGACAATAGTCTTTTTTGTGCTAACAAATCCATTTGTGCCATAGAAACTGATCAAGTTTTGAATACAAGGATTGTTGAAATATTTTCCAATAATGAGAAGGGGGGTGAATCATTATTGCTTATTTTTAACAATTTAAATCTATTCCTAATTATTAAATTTATTAACCATAACAATTGATCAACAAGGAAGTACAATACACTGAATTTTAAATGTAACAATCATAACATTTATATTTATTTTATAAGCTACAACTTGTAGGAGACACCAATCTCCTTTCTTTTTGAGAACCTACTCAAGGAGACACCAATCCCCTATTTTCAAGGACCAACTTGAGAAATCTGCAACTCCCTATTGTTCAGGATCCAACCTGTAGAGGACTACAATCCTCTACACCAACTTGAGGAAGCTGCAAATCCCTATTGTTCAAGCTCCAACCTGTAGAGGACTCTGATCCTTCCTTTCTCCTCCCTTCCACCCTCACTTCATTTGTATGTTTCAGGTTTTGAATTCTTCCTTGGACTCTGCCTCTGCTTTGATCTTCTAATTTTCTCTCAGAGACACCGCTCTTCTTCACCATATTTATTTGTTTATATAGACTTTAAAAAGGTGTATGACATTGAACCAATGTGTCTCTTTGTAAGAGAGAAAATGAACCAATGTGCCTTTCCATTTATTAATAAAATAACGATAATGTTGTCATTTTCATTACAAACAAATTTCATCCTTTGTTTATTATTATATGTAAAAATCTCTTCAATTACAGTTTGTAAGCCCATTTGCATCTATATGGATTGACTCCTTTATTTGAATTTGTATGATTTGCATGCCTTATGAGTCAATCATAGGTATGGATTGACTCTTCTGTTTTGATCCTATGATACCACTGCTTCCTCGATTCTTCAATAGATTATATTCAAGCTTTAATTTTCTCTCTAGTCCCTTTCATGTATCGAACATTGGGTAGGTTCTAATATTGTGGCCCCTTTTCCCATAGAACTAAATGATGTGACCAATAGCTAGATAAACAAGGCACAAGGATTGTTCTATACTCTAGCCCATAGGTACTTATTATCCTTTCACCAAGTGACCACACATTATGACCAAGTGTTGTCCCGGCTAACAATTTAACCCATCACAACTTCATATTCCATATGACTTTGGCATCTGACTGAGAGTGAATGCAAACAATGCTTACCTGGTAACCAATAAAATTAACGGTTCAGACTTGATCAAGTGTTGAGTGGATGGTCTAGGTTTATCTAGGTGCCAATCAAATTGACAGTTTGGATTTAATCAATTATTGAGTGGATGGTCCACATGAATTTCGCATTTGAAAAATGGAATCGAAATAATCCCAAGCCAAAAAGCGATAAAACTTAACGCTGACACATGGATAGTTAAAATTAGCACAATATACTTATGTGTCTACCCTCTTCCATTAACTTTTGTGTGTGTTCAAACATGAAAATGATTCGGCCCATCTGATCATGCTCCCATTCTGATCATCATCATCAATTTTGATCATCACTATAGACTCTACCAACTGATTTCATTTGTATGCAACATTTTCTAAGTGTCGCCCTTAACACTGCTAGGGTAGTCTCGACTCTTGTTGGAATCATAGGTTGAGAGAGAAAAAATCAGTTTTCTATAATTTTTATGTTCTTGTGTTGACAATTGTCTTTTCGGTGAAGACACAGAATTAATGGAGTAGACACTAAAAAAGGTTTGAGATATGGCCTGGAGGGAAGATGTTAATCCTATCACATATCAAAGTTTACTAGTGGTTATTGTTACAATAGAACTAACACAATGATCTAAGGAAACAATTTGTGCCAATGTTGTATTCACTGTTTCAGTAGATGGTAAAGACATAGGCATAAAACTAGACAGAGTTCCATTGTAAAACATTTCATGATATCTTCAAGGATGGACAACATACTTTTGTTGGGACATTTCTCATTTCTAGTGCCACTTTTAATCAACCATGTCTTATTAATTCCTCCATCTGTGAATTGTATGGATCCATATTGTATTATCCATTTATAATTATGACCATATTGACTCTCTTTGACATCAATGCTAACTTCATAACACCATGTCCAACATTGTCCATATTAACCCTCTTTGACATCATGTCCAATAAAGATGCAATAGTTACCTTTTGTAAAGTTGGCACTTGGCGTAGATCAAAACATTTCTCCATATATAATATCCATATTATCAAATCATTACCATCAATATTCCTCATTTATTTTTGGAATGAATTACTTCTTTGGTCTCGAGTTCAATCCATGACCATTGAGATCTTGGAATGATGAATGGTCAGGTGTCTGAGACTCAATCCTCTTGTTCTCTAAATGTGTTAAAGTTTCTCCATATGTGACTGGGACTTAACCATATTTTTATCTTTATCATATTCTTAAATAGGCAAATTTAGGGTAAGAATCCATCTTAGCTCCTTAAAAAGGCTTTCCCTCATGTCCTTGAGATTATCTTTGATAACATATTAAAATTTTGGAATTTGTTTTTAGTTACCATATTCAAGATGTCAAGCTTCTTTACCATTGTAGCATCACTTGTTATTTTCTCTTCAAGCTTGGACACCTTAAATTCCACATCTTCACTCTCTTCTAGTGTCATGGATGGCCCTTTAGAATCTTGTTCTAGTGGATATTCTACTGGAACAATTCGTCACAACAGATATGATAAATAAAACTGAAATCAACACTATGAAGGTTAAATTCCTTTAGATTCCAAGATATTTAGTTACCGATTTTCTGCTTATGCATGAAATAGAAAAAATGTATAAAATATAGAACAATAAAATACAATCTCACACCATCCACAAGATAACACAAATATTTTCTCTAGGAAACCATTACGAGAGAAAATCCATCTAGAAGGTGAGGTTGCTCTGCTCTCTTTTCTTTGGTATGGAAATAATGCAAGTACAAAGGAGAAGGAACTCTCTATGTTACCTAATACATGTGGCCTATTAGGCTACTACAAAACATTAACCCCCTCTATTATACTCTCTAATTTCTCACTCCCAATTTTTATGCTATGTTATGGAACCAAATACAATAACATAGAATGGAACCCCTTCTCCTCCTAGTGGTATGGTATTTAACATAGCCTGATATCCATCTAGGGATAGGTTTTTGAATTCCTAAACCCTCAATTGTGGTAGGGTCTTGAAGCTTCTATAATATTCTTAAAATACCTCATTTGGATAGCCTCAAGCAAGAAGGAAGGAAGGTTGGGACCCCAATTCATTCAGCCAGTTCTTTTTTACTCTGAATAGATCAATCCCCTAATCAAGCAAGTCTTTATGGATCACTTTAGGTCCCTCTTTATTTCCCTAAGTATCTGGACCATATGTTGCATGCATAATGGGGACTCACATGGCATCTTCTTGTACCATGGTGGTTAACACAATAGGTCAACTTGTGGGAGGAATAAAATTTTTCATATGAACTCTGATTGATGCATGGTATGCATCGTTGGAAAGGTATCAAAGTGTAGAACAATGTCATAGGATTTTGCATAAATTCTAGACAATAGAACCCCAAAAAACTCCATTTAATGCCTCAAAATGGATCCCAAAGGTTTCAGACCCCAATTTTCCAAAATAGGACCTGCCACTAAAATGGCTCTGCAAGTTGATTCCTCCAATTTTTTCCACTTTGAAGGCATCAATATAAATGAAAAATAATACAATGATCCAATTTGGATCATACCTCCCCATTTGGGGAGGATTTTGGTACCCAAAATATTTACTAAATGAGGTGAGGAAATATTTCCTCTACCTTCTCCCTGAAGTACCACTTTGCTTTTCCTAGAAGCTTTCCTTTCAACCCAATCTACCAAAGGTCATGCTAGAATTGTCTTGTAGTTGTGGACCGCTTCTACAAAATTGTGTCCTTATTATAACTCTACCTGAACATCTAGTGCTTAGTCCTCTATGGAAGGTAAGGCATTCTCCTCCTCCTGATCCAACATGGAAGAATCATAGAGTTTGATATTCTTCACATTCACTATTGATTAAACGAGCATGTGTGGGGGTATATTGAGTCTATAATCATTATCTCCCACCTTCTCCAATATGTCAAAAGAACCATACTGTAAATTAGTGATATTCTTACAAGGACCATGCAACCTTTCCTTATTAATCTATAACCATACTCAATCTCCCACTCTAAATGTTCTCTCTATTTTGTGTTGGTCATGTCTATCCTTATACTTTTCATGTGGCTTCTTCAATGTCTCTTGTACTTGCAAATAGATATCTTTGATCTTCTCAACATTTTTTTTTTCTTTTAATGCATTTTTTTAGAGGCCCTCCCTCACTCCACCTTGTTTCCCATATACAACATCTAAGGGTGAAGGTGGAAAATACCCAAAGCAAGTTTCAAAAGGTAACTTACCAGTAGAAGTGTGGACTACTCTATTATAAGATTTTTGTATATAGATCATATTTTCATCCCAAGTCTTTAGATGCTTCTGATTGTAACCCCTCAAAAGATGCACCAAAGTCTTATTGACTACTTTTGTCTGTGGATGGAATCTTGTAGACCTCTTCAACTTAGTTTCCATATTCCCCCACAATGTAATCCAAAATGCACTGAGAAATATGGTCTCCCTATCTGAGATAATGATCCTTGGTATCCCAAAGTGCACCCAGACCTGTTCAAAGAATAAGTGTTTTTCTTACTGTCCCTTCATGGTCTTTTTACAAGGCATGGGAATGCACATTTTGTTGAAATTTCCAGCTACCACAAATAAATAGTCATGTCCCTTCCGTGTCATTGGTAAACCTCCCACAAAATCCATGGAAATTATTTCCCAAGGTCGAGTGAGTACAAGTAAGGGATGGTATAGACCTTGCTTCCTGTTATTGGGCTTACTGGTACAACAAAGTATGCATCCTTTAATATAGTGTGCTACATATTCTTGCATTATGGGCTAGTACACATACCTTTGTAAATTGGCATATGTCTTCCCAACACCAAAATGTCGTGCAACCTTGGAGGTTTGAGCCTCTCTAATAAGTTACAGTCATTCTCCTTTATGTATACAGAGCTTGTCAAGATTTTAGAGTAAAACATTATGGAAATGATAGTCATCCTTATCATCACCTTATTCTATATGAATTTGTCCCTCTGGTTGTTGAAACACCTCCTTCAAGTATGCATCTTCTCTATATGCCTCTGTGTATGCATCATGGGTAAAAGGCTCCATGTGCATCAAAGTTTCCAAAGCTATAATATTGGATGTGGGTGGTCATGAAAGAATGTCTTCCAACTTGTTTGTGTTTCCATTCTTATACTTGATGACTAGATGAAATTGTTGTAAAAAACCCATCCACTTGTAATGCCTAGTTTATTGTATCTTACTTTGGGCCTGCAAATACTATAGTGGTTGGTGATATGTGTGAATGATGGTCTCATTTCCCATCAGATAATGCTTCTACTTTTTTATAGCTTGTATCAAGGCATAGATATCCTTGTCATATGTAGGGTAGGTGAGAACCACACATCAAATAATTCATAATGGTAGCATATCGACCTTCCTCCTTGCATTAAAACTTCTCCCATGGCATACCCATTTGAATTTGTCTCCACTTTAATGGCTTCTGAAATTTTGGTAGTGCATGAAATGGTTCTTGAATGATCTTTCTTTTCATTGCATCAAAGGCCTTATGTTGATTTACCTCCACTGGAAAATATTACCACTTGTTGTTATGGCATGGAGTGGTGCAGCTACCACTAAAAATGAAGCTATGAACTTCCGAAAGTATTGTGCTACCCCAAAAAAGGTCCTAACTTCAGTGACATTTGTAAGAATTGGCCGATTCACAATGGGCTCTATCTTTGTGAGATCTATCTTGAGCTCCCCTCCACAGATAACATACCCAAAATACACCAAATACTGCTAATCAAACTCGCATTTCTTGAGATTGGCCAGTAGCTAGTGATTTTTCAGAGTCTCTAACACCTGCATAAGATGTTATATGTGTTACTCCCATGTATCATTATAAACTAGTATATCATCCAAATAGACAATAAAAAATGAATCTATATAAGGGCGTAAGACATAATTCATTAGTCTCATAAATCTAGTCGTTGTGTTGCATAAGCCAAATGGCATAAAAAACCATTCATGAAAACCTTGCCTCATCTTGAAGGAAGTATTCCACGTATCTTCTTCTTTGAATCGTACTTGGTGATATTCTGATTTCAAATCCATCTTAGTGAAGTACTTGGCATGATGAAACTTAGTGAAGTACTCGGCATGTTGCATCTAATCCAATAGATCATCGATGCCCTATAATAGATACACATTCTCCAAGTCCCATCCTTCTTGGGCACAATTATGATGGGTGACCCACAAGGTGAGGTACTTGGTCGAATCGCACCCTACTCCGAAAACTATTGCAACTTCTTCTTCAATTCATTTTCTTCGAGAATAGATTGTCTATACAACCCAATATTTGGCAATGGGGATTCTAGAAATAACCGTATTTTGTGCTCCACTTCCCTCTTAGGTGGTAGCCCTTTAGGATCCTAGAAAATTCCTCTATATGCCTGTAGAAACTCATCTAATTGATGTTTATGTTCTTTAGTACTTCCTTCTAGGAATTTCTTCACTCTCATTGACTCATAATCAGACTGATTTTCTCTTAAGAACAACAAAACATATTTCTTACTAGAACTAATCAACTTCTTGGCTTGGTTGGAACTTACCAGTGAGATATTTTACTTGCCTTTATGTGTGTTGATGATGTAGGAATTCCCATCCTTGATAAGTTTGTACTGGTTGGGTCTATGCATGAAGATTGCATCCCTCGTATACATGTAAGGGATTCCAAACACTACTCCACATACATCAAGGGGTAATATGTCCAATTCCACTTCATTAATTGTAATATCCCCTAGTAGTGCCCCAATTATATTATGAATTGTAATCATGTTTATGAATTGTAATCATGTTTTGTAGGCTGGTGAGACGAGTATTGATAAGTTGGTGGGATTATGTGTTTATTAGGCTAGAGGGCCTAAGTGTTAAGGCCAAGAGCCTAATTTTGTATATGTAAGTATGCAAATCATTAATATAATATATAAACATCACTGCGTGCCAATCGACCACGAAGAAAGAGTGATGGGGGACTAAGACTCCACAGAATGGGTAAGGGAGAGGGGGTTGAAAGGTAGGAAGAGGGGCTAAGATTGACGGATTAAGTCCTTGGGAATAATAATTTATTATTATTCCAAAGCAGTGTGAAAGGTATGTTTTTATCCTAAGTCCTGGGAGAGGCAATGCATCCAGCCCTAACATGTGCAAAAAAGGGAACACATACTTGATGGAGTGCATGCAGTGTCATGGGTGACATGTGTCGACCCAGGCACATGCAATTTAACCAAAGAATTGAGCCTGGATGAGGGTTTGTCCTCCATTCTGTCGTCAACTGTCTGAACCATGGGGAGTATATGAACGACCTCTACCTAATTTTCCTGTCACGCAATCCTGAAAACTAGAACCAGAAGTTGACTAGTGTATTCCTGTGAATTATGTGGCCTCTGTATTCGTCCTTTGCAATGTTCATGCACACACATGAGACCCAAAATCCATCACTTGAGTCATTCTATGAACCTTCCATATTCTGCTTGAGTTCACTGGAATCCTTCTTGAGAACCATTTTGTCTCTACACTGGACCTCTGCATAGCCATGCACCTCTGAAGATGACCCACATATTCTATGAAACATGAGCAATTGTCTATGTCATGTGTGTTATAATTGTGGGTTTTTGTGGCCATGCAGTCCCTTGGCTAAGTTTGATTGGCTACCATCATTCGTTCCTTGTTGAGCCTTGTTGTCCTCCTTGTGTTGTAACGGAGCTGAAGAAGCAGGTTGTCAGGCCTGTGTGCAACACTCTCTCCAGGTGAGAGAGGTGGTTGTGGTTGAAGAAGCAGGTTGTTAGGACTATGAGCGACTCTCTCCAGGTGAGAGAGTGCACAGAGGAAGTGAGAACTCCTAGAAGGAGTTCTGTAGCTACCACAAAGCTCGGAGAATTACGGTCCGGTCTGTTGTTGAAGCCCAAGGAAAGGGAGGTTTAGCACCCGAAGGACTGTCTTGGTGACAGTGAAGGTGTATACTCTTGGGGTGGGATAGGCATGTGGGGAATGAGAGTCTGTGAGCAGTGGGCATAAGTGGCTCCTGGGAGATAATCCTTCCTCATAAACTGTGTGTCTTACGTTGACCTTGCCTAGCCTAGGATTCCCTTGCCCGATCGAGCTTAGTCCCAGCTCGAGGGTGACCTACTACTGAGAGTGATGAGTAGCGCGGTCTAAGGCTGGGAGGTTCGTGGAAGGTCTGCACGTAGTTGGTGGTGTATTACAGTTTCAAAGATAAGTATTATTATGTGTTTTAATTTTGTACTTAATTAAAATGCATGTTCTGTGATACTTGTAATATTATCATGTATTTCGTTGCTAGTTTGAATTGTTATTAATTTTGTTTAAGTCTATATGATAGCAATAAATCCATGTCAAATGTATTAATTTGATTTAATGCTTATTCTTTATAAAAAATGCATGTTATATATTCAAGTATGAGAATGTTTCCGTGAAATAGCATTTCCCGGCAAGTAGGTTGATGGTCGGGGACATTACAATATTGTATCAAAGCCATGTTTTCAATGTTAAGCCTGGATGGGTCGGATAAGTGGTCGTTGGACCCGAGGTTTTGAGAGGAAATTGTGTCGGGAGGACTACTTTCGGACCTCAGAATGTTTTTGAGTGCCAAGGGGTTACTTGGATATGTTATGAAGCTCAGGAGGAGTAGCGGTAGTATAAAACGGCAGCCAATATGGTAATTGACCACACAGAGAGAGTGCTCAACACTTGGAGTGTTGGAGTTGTAGGATCTATTCAGACGGAAGGGAAATTTAGTACGATAGTCAGATCTGGAGAAGGTAGAGGAGGGTTATCCTGGAAGCCCTTTGGAGTTCAACAATCGGGTGAAGTGGGGTGTGCGAAGGCATAAACACTCGAAACCTGAAACACTAAAGTCCCAA
>SNQJ01S0073510.1:12691-25832 GCA_010110895.2 Picea sitchensis | reverse complement strand
GAGATCTACACCATAGATCTGGAGAAAAGAGATTGACTGTTGGATCAAGAAAAAGAACATATTGTAATTCAGGAGTTCAGTTGTTGAGAGAAGTGGGATGTGTCGTTGCACAAACTCCTGAAGTCTGAAGTTTCGAAGCGAAATAGTAGACGTGGTGGGGTCAGATGGCATCGCTAGTATTCCACCATGTGGCATCATGTGTGAGCAGGGTTAGTGGGGCTTGAGTTTACGTAACGTAGTTATGGGTCTGAGGACCCACAACGGCGTTGATCACAATACATCAAGATCAATGGCCAGGAGACATTGTAGGGATCGAATTTGCACGGAAGATAATTATCCAAGGTGGTCCCGCAATCCAAACCGTGGTTTCACTGAGGGGTTACATGTCAGTGTCAGGAGAATTGTGGAATGAAGGGTGGGTTACTCCAAAACCACCGTTGCATGCCCCCGCAATTGGGAAAATGTTAAGTGATGTAAGGAAATGATGTCACCTAAGGTGACGTGGAAGTGTTTAGGGTGTGCGGATGTGAAATCTTCTGAAGTCTCGAAGTACTGGAAATCAGACGCCTAAGGTTCCAAAGAGAGTGTCAGTCGTTGGATGTTGGGTAGATGTGGATGGTTGATCCACCCTATGTCGCGAGTTCATTAGTCAGAAATTCGGGAAGTTGTTGTGAAGTGCTTTGAAACCTCCCGAAACGCGAAGTCGTGAAGCACCCTTTTTGCTAAGCGAGTGGTCACAACCTGCAATCACATGGATTGGGGATTAAGAGAGAAGGGGCTAGAGCCCGAAGGATTGTTACAGAGTCAAGCAGAGCTCGAAAAATTCATGAAATCTGAATGTTTTCTTGATTCAGATTTGTTTATGAATGTTGGATTTGTTAAGGAATAAATGCTTGACAAATTCCGGTTGTCTACACATTGTGTTTGCAGAAGTTTAGTGAGTGCCAGAACCGAGTATAATTTCCACTAAGTGCAAAAGAAATGGAAGAGACACATAATGCTTCCAATTCATAGAACGAAGCTAAAGGGATGGATGTTCATTTGGGATTTGAAGGGTCAAACTCCAATGGGCATGGAGAAGAGATAGATAAGGAAGGGCATATGATGATGATCATTGAAAAATTGCAAAAAGATGCCCAAACACACCGAACAGATAGTAGAAAGCTCAGGATAAACAAGGTGAATTCAACTTAAAGTTTATGAAGAGTCTGGAGAGAATAGAAAATAAGTTGGACCAGGAGAGAGACTCGAGAAAAACAGGGAGTCACCCGACTTCTGAGGGAAGAATATCAAGGAGTGTTGGTAAACACCATCATCACTCCCAAGGTCACTCCAAGAGGGCACACAGTAGTTCAAGCCCATATCCTACCAAAAAGCACAGGAGATCTGGAGTGAATGAATTGAAGGGAGAAATGAACAAGATTAAGCCTCCAACATTTGATTGAGAACATAAGGAGGAAGATGTCGAGACATGGTTGCTTGGCATGAGGAAATATTTCCAACTGTAGAATTATTCCTCTCATGCAGAAGGAATAATTGCAATGTATCAACTAAAGGGAAAGGCATCCATGTGGTGGGATCAGCTTGTGTAGGTGCAGCACATTAGAGAGAAAGATATCACTTGGAAATAAGTCAAGAGATATTTCGAGAAGAAATACTTGACTAAAAGATACTATGATAGAAAGATGAAAGAGTTCTTTGAACTCAAGCTGGGCAACATGACCATTGATGAATACGAACAAAGGCTTTTGGAATTATTGAAGTATGTTTCATTCATCAAGGATGAGACTGTCAATATTCAAAGGTATCTGAGTGGAATTCCACCTTCCATTGGGGACAAGATCCAGTATGATGACCCAAAAACTATGGAAGAAACGATAAGAAAAGTGAAACGCTTATATGAGCAGCAACGGGAGAAGCCTACTTTCCAGAAGGCTTGGGAAGACAAGAAGAAATTCAAGATGCATCAGAGGAAGAAGGGAACTAAGTCACCCTTTTTCAGAAATAGTCCTCGAGGACAGCCATCTTTTAGAGAGCCCGGGAAGGTTGAAGTAGGTGGGAAAATTCCAAGACTGCCACCTATAAAATGTTGGGGTTGTAAAGAAAACCATAGATACATAGATTTCCCCCACAGAAATGATAAAGTGAGAGTTTTCCACAATGTAGAGTAGGTTGAAACAGTAGAGGACATGGGTAGTAGAATTCCAAGGATCTACACAGCCCTGGACAACAAGCAAGTTGAATATCAGTCGCACATGATTGAAGTGGAAGGTATGATTAACAACCAACCATTTACTATTTTAATTGATTCAGGGGATATCCATAGTTATATAGATCCTAGAGTGGTGGAAAGTTTTCATTTGTAAAGAAGCAAACATGAAAAGTCTTGGTTAGTGCAGCTGGCTACAAGAACCAAAAGGAAGGTCACTGAGTTGGTTAAGTCATGTCCTATGGACATGAATGGATTGAGCACAAAGGTTGAATTGAATGTTCTACCTTTAGGTTCTTATGAATGTCTAATTGGGATGGACTGGTTGGACCAGCACCATGCCATCTTGGACTGTCGTAATAAGGCATTCACTTGCTTGGATGAGGAAGAGCATCTAAGGATGAGATCTCAAATATTGGAGATAATGCGATACTAAAGAGTTTGAAGATGTATTTAAAGAGATATTGGGATTGCCTTTGAAGAGAGATATTGACTTCTGTAAACTTGATGCCTAGAAAAGATCAAGTGTCAAAAGCTCCTTCTACGGAGATAGTGCATTGAATGAGAAAGAGCGCAGCTGCAACGAAGATCTTACGAGAAGGGGTATATACACCCAAAGTGTGTCACCTTGGGGAACCCATGGTCCTATTCATGAAGAAGGATGGGATGTTGAGGTTGTGTATCGATTTCAGAAATTGAACAAAGTAGGCTGTAAGAACAAAATATCCCACAATAGATTGATGACCTCTTCGGTTATTTGAAGGATGCGAAGATATTTTTCGAAGATAGAACTGGTCGAGGATATCATCAAGTGAGGATTAAGGATGAAGACATTATCAAGACCACCTTTAAAAAAAGGTATGGTCATTATGAGTTCCAAGTGGTGCGTTTGGGGCATCCAAATGCACCCATTGTTTTATGTGCCTAATGAATGACATTGTATTTGGGATATATAGACAAGTTTGTCATAGTCTTCTTGGATGACATTTGGTGTATTCCAAGAATTCCCGGAGGAAGAGCATGAAAAACATCTTAGGATGGTGTTGCAGGTGTTGAGGGAGAATCAACTTTATTCCAAGTTGAGAAAGTTCTCGTTTTATGGGTGGGAGTAGATCCATTACTTGGGGCATATTGACTTTGAAAGGAAAGGGATAGTTGTAGATCTGAGAAGATTGAGCCTATGGGAAAATTAATTCGGCCTCAAGAAACATGATAGAAGTCGAGATCACTATGGGTCTAGTTGGTTGTTATAAGGTTTATGCATTGGGTTCTCGAGGATAGCTCACCTATCACTTCCCTTGCAAAGGAAGGAGAAAGAAGTTCAGTGGACAAAGGATTGTGAGAGAGCTCCCGAGCAATTGAATAGAAGTATTAACTAGTGCTCCAATACGAGGGATCCGCAGTCAAATGAAGATTTCATGGTGTGCACAACTGCATGTAAAGAAGGACTGGGAAGATTCCTTGGTCAAAATGGTTTGCGAAAATCTGTTATGAATCCAAAAAGTTGTGTTAAGGTCCTAACCCACACATAGGTATATCAATGTATTAGGATGTAATAAGGTCAATATTAATAAGGCCTTTCAATGAAAATAGAATAAGGTGGATGTAAAGAGACCTAATAAGAAGATTACGCTTCTAGAAGGATCTTCCTCTAGATGCTTCTCTTAATGAACATGTTAGTATAAATAAAGAGGCGGTATGAGAGAACCCTAGGCGGGAAGTTATTAATAGCAGGCGTTGCTCATTTGGAAGTACCCCTGAAGAGACCTACAATTTAGCATCCTTTGATTCAAAGTGCTATTCCTATTGCTATTTTGTATATCATTTTTTGTGTGTATTGTGAAGATTATACTATATATTTTACTGTTATTCTACCAATTCTAGAATTTTATTACGTGCATATTTATATACTCTGGTATCTTACCAAGTGTTATCGGATCACCTTCCTTGAAATTGTGGGTATTTTTTCCGAGGTGAGGCATTATTAGAGCGTCTTGGCCTGAGAGATTTGTCGTTAAGCATAAACACAACGGTTGAGGGATTCATACACATAGGAAGCCACAAGTGGTTCTTAAAAGCACACATCATTGGCAGCCTGTTGGTACCCGCCAGTGGTAGCTGTCAGGGCAAACACACATTAATGCCGGATAAGCCTAGATTTTCAAAGCACTCTTTAGATAAACCTGCTCGACGTAGGACTATAGTGACATCGAGAACGACACTAGGAAGATACTCTCTAGTACATAAGTAGTCGGGTGAGTATGGCTAATGGTATGTTATATCCTCCTTAGTTAGTGCCACGAGATATTGGGTGGAGTACTACTTGTTGGTTACGCATTATATCAGAGATCTATAGCACGGGGAAAACCCTTATCTATAGAACCATGAATACCTAACTCTTGGGGAACATAAGCGACAACATAAACAAATTAAACCCAGTGAGATCTATTGTGGCATCTGTAGTTGGGTTACTAAGTAAATACTCTCAGTTGAGAATTTGGGGATTTGACACGACAACATTCTTGAGACCAAAGTATAACCCATTTGTAGAAAAAAAAAAAAAAAGTGGAAAAGAATTTCCTACATTATTTAGGACCTATTCCATTAGACTCATAACTTCCCCCTTGTCACATTCATCCATATCATTTTTCGACAAAATTTCTGACCCTGCATCCCACTCCCATTTTTTCACATTATTTGAGACCCTATTCCATTGAACTCATCTCTTCCCCTTGTCACATTTATCCATATCATTTTACTGCAAAAATTTATGACCCATACACTCCCTCTCCACTTCACCCATCATCATGGCCCATGCAGTAGCCAAGACTAGATTCTCACTTCCCAACACCTTGGAATCACGGTTTCCTTAAGACAACAAGAAGTGCAGAAACTTAGTACTACTATTGCCTCCCATGATGCCTCCATAAATGCCTCCATAAATGCATCCGTCCAATGTAGTCCGTGCGGGTCATATTAGAGGAAGTCAAAACCGAACTTGAATCTGTCTTTGCATCACTGCGGCAAACTCAAGAATCCCTCTCATTGACTCTTTTCACGATGCACATAAAAAGACTGAACATGAAACTTCTTCCCATTCCTGGCAACCACATCACTTTCAAAGGGACGTATTATCCTCGGAAACTCTCCCTGAGCTGTAAATTGAGGAGATGCACGAGTAACTGAAAATCTTTTGAAGCTATTTTCTCCAATAAATGATGTGGTTTGGATCAAGATGAATATCTAGGAACTGTACTGTGTCTTTAAGACCGTCTAGTAATATCAAATATCACAGGGCCTTCTAAAAATGCAATCAGAAAAGGGTTGATCAAATAGAAAAGAAGATAGTTGTTGAACCGGATTATACTCATATAAAACAATACAAGCACAATGGTTTTAATAACTAAGTAAATAACTTATGATTCTTAACTCGATCAATCAGTTAGTGAGATGAATGTCACATGTAGATTGAATAAGTATCAATAAAGAACATTCCCTCATAAGATATCCTTAGAACAGAGGAGAAAGGTCTAAAAACACAAATGAAGGAAGCTTGCAATGTTTCATATATTAAGAATGAGTCTCAATTACAATAGCAGTATATAGAACCCAAATCGACCCTTGGCAATGGGTTTAAAAACTAAGACAATAACTTATGATTCTCAACTTAATCAATCAATTAGTGAGATGACAGTCACATGTAGATTGAATAAGCATCAATAAAGAACATTCACTCATAAGATATCATAGAACAGAGGAGAAAGGTCTAAAAACACAAATGAAGGAAGCTTGCAATGTTTCATATATTAAGAATGAGTCTCAATTACAGTAGCAACATATAGAACCCAAAATCAAACCCTTGGTTCATATTCTATCCTAAGCTTTATAGCTTTACAAAGTAGTTTTGAGATCCTGAAAATAGGGATCAAATATACTAAAGATAGTAACTCAAAATTCAGTTGCAAAAGAAGTGGGATGATCCCCCAAAATGAGGTCAATCCCAGATTTCATGGTCTTTCTCTCTTGCTGATTGTTGGTGTAGTGCAGGATAGCCTCCCAAGGCTGACTGATGACTCTTCCAAGAGATAAAATTCGAATTTGTTGAGGTGTGCCGAAATCCCTATATTTTTTCCTTTGAAAAATGTAGCAAATTTGATTAAAACACCTCTTATGTGCCTTATCCATCAAAGTAACCATTGCATCTGACTTGATAATTCACCACCTGTCTATTCCAAGAGGTTTCATCTCATTCTGATTCGAAAATTCCTGATCTGGGGGAAATTTCAAGTATTCTGATCATTACAGGCTTTCGGTGGTTAACATAGAAGACTTATGGGTGGATTAACTACCAAAAGCACTACTTTCGGTGGTTAATGAACAGTCGTCCTGTTTGCCTAAACCATCAAAAAGGAAGGTTTTACAGAAATAAACTTCTTTGGGAAAAATCAAATTTCTCAGTCATGGAGAGTCTGTTTTGCATGCTTGAATAGTCGATCGACATCTACAAATCCTAATCTTTCCAATGGTGCTTTCAAATCTGCATTTGGAGCCTGGGAAGCTAGTCAAATGTTCCCTACAAGATTAGGCATCATTCTTTCAGAAATGCCAATGAATTTTTTATCGTTAACATCTGGCTCCAACTGGGATGGAGACCTCCCTGCCAGGTTTCCAAGAACCTGGCAGACCCTATGCCTTTAGTTTTGGGCATGGAGTCATTTAGCCTTTACAATTTATCATCTGGATATTTCCTACTCAACATCATCATGTGCCATGCCTCATTTACTCTTGTCTCACCTTCTGTCTGTGTGGTAAGTTTGGTGATGTGGAGTTCAGCCTTCCAAGAATCTTTATCTTGATATCCTGAAGATGAAATTCGAGTTGGGTGATGTGTCTTCTGATCCGTGATATTTTTCCTTCTTAAGAAATGACCAAATATAGTCAAAAAACTTCTTTTTGACTTTCTTCTTCAAGAATAGTGTTTAGACTTGGTTTGATAATTCATAATCAACCTATTCCAGAAGATTTCACATCATTCCAACTTGAATATCTCAAATCTGGGCAAAATTTTGAATATTCTGGTTAAAACAACTTTATGTGGTTAATAGTGTTTGGATTTAAGCACCTTATCCACCGAAAGCACTTCTTTTCGGTGGTTAATGAGCACTGGAGGGCTCACCTAAACCACCGAAAAACAAAAGTATTTCAAAAATCAAAATATCAAAATTTGATTACCTGCATGTTTGTAAATAACTTCAGGGCTTCTTAGATGAAGCTTCTTTCTCTCTGACTAAAATTGTAATCTCCTCCTGATGGGTTTCATCTTGCAACTCTCCTTCCATAGAAGTGGAAATTTGAGCAAGGGCCTCTAATCCAAGTGATCTAGCTGCTGGGACTGCTTGTTCCTCCAACTGCAATCTGAAAAGTCTGAGTTTTCTATACAAAGCTGCATTCTCTTTCATTAGTAGCTTGTTTCTTACAGATTCCTTCTATAAATACAATGCAAGTATAAACATCAGGCTGCTGACCCATGTTAACCATTTTTCCCAACAACTCACGGGCTTCATTCAGTCAACCCTAGCTGCAGAACCCATGAATTAACCCTGTAAAAGTGACCACACAGGGAACAAGGCCATTCACTATCATATAATCAATAAAACTAAAAGCCTCTGGAAGCATTTTTTGAAGCAAATGCTCCTGAATCAGAGCATCATATGTGGCAGAACCAGGCACCCAACCTTTCTGAATCACTTGAAAAATAAAAAACATTAGCCTGCAACAAATTCCCTTGTTTGTAGAAACAAATGACCATGGAATCGAAAGTAGATGAATCTAGGGAAATACCTTTGTTTGTCATTTCTGAATGGAGTTCATGAGCTTGACTGAACAGGTTACAACTTACTAGTTTCTGAAGAGGGTAATTGTAATTGGGAAAATCAAGCATCAATCCATGATGAGTAGCATAGCTTAAGGTGCTTAAGGCCTCTGCCTTTTGGTGGCTAATGAACAATTGAAATGTTCGCCTAAGCCACCAAAACTTGTGACTTAAAAATAGTTTAAAAATGTGTTACCTCTCTAAAATCTTCTGCAGTCTGAGCAAGGACTTCCAAGCCAGGATTTCCTTTGGGCAAAAGAAAGCTTGATAGAAGGCTCTTCGGGCTCCCTTGTTGATCACCTTTCACAAGGTTTCTGCAGATTTTATTGTGACTTAAAGCATCATCACTGGTGCTTCCAGAATTTGATTTCAATATGTCATTCTCTTTAACTATTTTTTGCCTCTCCATCTGATGCAATGTCCTCCATGTTAATAATTATTGATGTGGAAAATTTTGCATAGGTGGGAAGCAAACACCAGTCACCAAGTTGCCAATTAGCATGAGAGAAAAAGACAAGAGTGTCAATTTCTTAGGGTCCTGCTGCTGTTGTCTAGATCTGAATCACCTTCATTTTTAGTTGCCATCCGTACTAGACCCTCTTGTTCGGAGTTTTGGAGTATGTCTTCTCTGTACAGGCCTGTTGTAGGTGATTTGGAAGCAGTTTCTATAATAATTTCAACAGACGATGATCAATAGGAGGAAGCTTATAATCTGTGTGTTGCATTGCCTTTGATACACAATGACTAAAGAAAGTGACTTTCCGGATTTGTAACATTGATACATGGTAACAAGATTTACTTGAGCAATCTTTGAAGAGCTGCCAAAAAGATGTCTCTTTCATCTTTAAATAAACTGATGTGTCTTCTCTTTGCCCACTTGACTTCTTTTTTTATCTGCAAATCCTTATCTTGAAAAATGTGATGGTCACTGAAATCTACTCTGTCAACATGTGTTGCACCCAGCTACACAATAAAAGCAAAGATTTGCAATCTTAAGCTCTTTTGTATGGCTAACGAAAGTGACTCTGGACAACCAATGCCAGAAACACACAAAACAACCATATTGTGAACTATGTTCAAAGGAATCATTGAAGGTTGGAACTGTAATCTAAAGAAAAAGCACGGAACCATTTTGCTACCAGAAATAGGGATTTCCTCCTCAAGTGCACATTCCAACATAGCCATGATAGATTGATGTTTTTCTTTTGATATCAAATATGTATGATGCAAGACTATTATATCTTCCCGTCTCAACGCAATCACAGATTCTCTCAATGGCCCACGTGGTATCAACCTTCTATTGCCCCAAAGGGTTATACAGTTTACCATTACAATCTCCAAGTCCCTGGACAAGCTCCAATGCTTTCTTGTTACTTGAAATGACTAAAATTAGTGTGGATGATGTTCTCTTCATTAGGGACATAAAAGGGAAACAAAAGACCCTGAAAAACTCATTTCTAAGAACTCTGCATGCCATCATCCAAAACGACAACTCCAATTCCATTCCCAATCTTGTTAGCGGTCACCTTGGACTCCCTAAACTGGCAATTATGTTCTGCCCTGTATCCTCTTCTATGAAATTCCATCACACCATATCTCTGAAAAAGAATGCAGCAATATTCAACCTGTTTGGACCTGATACAATTTTGTAGTAGTACCAATTAGATGTCTTTGAAGCATTCTGGCTTCATCTCCACCTCCATAACCCTGGTAAGAATGAGAGGACAAAGCCCGGCCTCCAAAAAGAGAAACACAAGGAACTTTTTCATTGGGGTCTTTCCATTTCCACCCCACGTCAAATTGACCACACTTATCACAGGCACTGCCAACCTTTTCTGTTTGAATAAACCTCTGAGATATAGCTTCTTGCGGGCTTTGTATTCTTGATAGAGCTCCTTCAAGGCCTAGGCAACACTCAAGTCAATATAGGTGACCGGGGCCATATCGATGACAACATAGAATATTAAATTTGACAGGTGGATAAACTGTATGATGAGTTTGCGTTCCAAACTAGTGTTTCGACCATCCTCTGCCACTTGGACGGATTTGTAGTTGTAATCGCGTGCCTGTATGAGAGAATAATGGGATTGAGATATAGACAACTGCTCTCTAACTATATGCAAATCCGATTAAATTATGGAGCATACATAACAATCCTCACAATCTTCGCACACCGAACGGCCAACAGATGCGGAACCACGTCGTCCCACCGTTTGTTGCCACTGGTCTGTTTGGCTTCCTCCTCTGGGAATTTACACTGCATATTCTACCTTTGACTTCTAGTACAGATTACAACCAAATCTCCTCCACTTGGTAAGTTTGTAGCATGACTTCCAAATGACCAGATACTGACTATTAGAAAAACGATATACACATCATCTATTCTCATCTTTGGTCATGAATAAATAGGACAAGATTACAGAAAACCCTGCAGATAGAGACAAAACAATAGATAGATGGCTATCAGGTACAACATTCTAGAACGTACTGCCAAGAAAAGTTAGTGTACATACTAGAAATGTCCATTGGACCATCCAATGCTTCATTACATTGTTGTACAGACTAGAAGCATATGAGTCACTAGTTGCAACCAAAAACCGGCAATCTCCTATTGATGGGTCTACAGTTGTTAACATCCCAAGACCATCAAAATTGTAGCTATCAACTGATTGATTGTGAAATTTAAAAGCATATGAGATATTTTCTGGTGACCCAATATGATTGCAAGAACCTCCGAAAATAGGGCTGTACAATCTGAAGTTGAGCAGGCCTGTCGCACGTGCCTTGTTACATTAGTAATATCGTGGTTATCATCTGCAACACACCACCTTGGAGAGAGGTATTGAACATTATCTCCATTCACTAGACCCTTTGAGCCTTCCGCTACGTCAATCTCATATTTAACCTGACCATCAAATGTAAATATGCCCCAGTGTCTTTCAAAATTTCCATGCAGAATGCTCTTTTTGTCCTCATCTAGCAGATTAAAAATTTATGTTTCTATTTGGGGGGTTTCCAGGCCTAAGTGGGGTGCCCTTGTTGCTTATAACATGGTTTACTAGTCCTTGAATGAATCTTTTTGCATTGCTGATAGTCGCATTGACTCCCCCATCTGTTGGCCATCCAACCTGTCCAACAACAATAGGCATCTGCCCAAAACCAATTTTTTTTTTTTTAAGGCCGATTCAAGTGTATCCAGATTTCCATCAAAGTAATTGTGGTAAACATTCTTCCCATCAACCAGTGGATGAGCCTTATTTTCAAAGAAGGCATAATCTGCTGAAAGATTTTATTTTGATAAATATTTAAGAAGGGAGAAATATTGATCACAGAGGGAGATCCATTGTTGTTGAGAAATGAAGCAAGTTGTTGCATAGTTTTATTCACATCAGGCTTGAAGATTTCTTTTTGATGGCAGCTTATACTGATAAACATCAGCATTGCAAGGAACCACAACTTTTATTTGGCGAGCAAGGTTTGCCTTTCCCAAGGCCTCTTGTATGTTAAGCACTGTGGAGAGTATAAATGCCTGGGCTTATTTAAGATCCAGACTTTAAACTGAAAACAATGCAACCATGATCTCTCCATGCAATTTTCCTATAATCTGATCTCTGTACACCTTCAAACATGTCTTTATTCACACAAGCTCACTATTATTTCTATTTCAAATTAGAAGAAAGAAATGCTCGAGAAAGAGATTATTTCCTGAACTACCCTACTTTAACCAACTGTTGCCTCAAAATTAGGTAAAATCATGCTTCCAATGAAGCCATCTAAGTATCCAAATAGCTGGTAAAACTTTTGATCTAAAGATGAATGTAGGAAACCACAGAAAACTGATATATAGTTTAAAAATGCAGCATAACCAACCTTTGTTTGGCAAAAGCAATTTGACATCTATGTTGCTCGAAGATTTCAGATAGTACACAAACGGATCTATAAAATTGAAAGAAAATACCTCTTGTTGTTGTTTTAGCTGAAAAGTAGAAAGTATCTGCATATTTTCTGGATTATCATGGCTTCCACCTTCAACTGTGTACAAATATGAATAGAGCTGCAAACTAACTTCATTGTTGATGATGAACTGTTCTTTGTCATCTGCAGATTTGTGTTGAAGTATGGTACATGCAAACTTGCTGATTTCTGGAGGTGACTTTTCAATGTATGCTGCGGGAGTTTTCAGATGGCTAATTTTTTCACAGTATTCTTTAAAGAGACTTTCAGTTGAAAATTCATCTTCTTCTTCCCCTACCCTATAATCCTTTTCATTTTTGTTTAAAGTAGTAAGTACATAAGAATAAGAATCCCGAGAATCTTCGTTCACACAATCATCAATATTCAGATCAACTCTATCTTGAGGATCTTCTTCTTGAACAGCAATAACAGAAATAATTTCATGGTCACAATTAGAAGAATAAACATTTTGAATATGTGCATGAAATTCTTCACAACAACCCTCAAGAAAAATTTCTCGAGCAAAAAACCTTTCACATCGATGATGGAATACTGTATGAAACTCTTTTAAAGAAGATATGCTATAAGGAGGTAAATATCGATACCATTCGCGAGCATCTCCTTCTAATGAGAAAACAAACATCTTCATGAGCACATCCTCATGATTTATATCCAGCTGAATCATGCATTGATGAAATCTGATGAGATGATCTGAAGGATTATCTTCTTTCTTTTCTGCAAATCTTGGGAGGTGATCTCCCCAAATATCTATAGAAGGAACGGGATGTGGGAAACTAGGACCTGTTGAGAAGTCAAGAGGTGCAAACCTCCGAGCCAAAAGAGCTGCAAACGCTTTTGACATTTGATTATTGTGGAGTCGCCACTGACTCTGTCCTTCATGGAGTCGCCAGATAGATAATTACAACCAAATTATGTCCAAGCTTTGTCTATCATCAAAGATGGATCTTGTCATCTCCCAAGGAAGGTGAGCTTCGATCTCCTCTCCCCAGCAACGGCACCAATTTGTTATCACTCCAGGAAACTCTCCTAGGATGTAAGTCAGAGATGCCTGGTAACTTAATCTTTTTGAAGCTATTTTCTCAATA